>SJXQ01010239.1:757735-784988 GCA_006408695.1 Aepyceros melampus | reverse complement strand
GATGCTTATATCTTTCCTTTTCTCCTTTGCTTTTTGCCTCTCTTCTTTTCACAGCTATTTGTAAGGCCTCCCCAGACAGCCATTTTGCTTTTTTCCATTTCTTTTCCATGGGGATGGTCTTGATCCCTGTCTCCTGTACAGTGTCAGCAACCTCATTCCATAGTTCATCAGGCACTCTATCTATCAGATCTAGGCCCTTAAATCTATTTCTCACTTCCACTGTATAATCATAAGGGATTTGATTTAGGTCCTGCCTGAATGGTCTAGTGGTTTTCCCTACTTTCTTCAATTTAAGTCTGAATTTGGCAATAAGAAGTTCATGATCTGAGCCACAGTCAGCTCCTGGTCTTGTTTTTGTTGACTGTATAGCGCTTCTCCATCTTTGGCTGCAAAGAATATAATCAATCTGATTTTGGTGTTGACCATCTGGTGATATCCATGTGTAGAGTCTTCTCTTGTAATCTTGGAAGAGGGTATTTGCTATGACCAGTGCATTCTCTTCGCAAAACTCTATTTCTTTTGCCCTGCTTCATTCCGTACTCCAAGGCCAAATTTACTCCAGGTGTTTCTTGACTTCCTACTTTAGCATTCTAGTCCCCTATAATGAAAAGGACATCTTTTTTTGGTGTTAGTTCTAAAAGGTCTTGTAGGTCTTCATAGAACTGTTAACTTTAGCTTCTTCAGCATTACTGGTTGGGGCATAGGCTTGGATACTGTGCTACTAAGTGGTTTGCCTTGGAAATGAACAGAGATCATTCTGTCGTTTTTGAGATTGCATCCAAGTACTGCATTTTGGACTCTTTTGTTGACCATGATGGCTACTCCATTGCTTCTAGGTGATTCCTGCCCACAGCAGTAGATATAATGGTCATCTGAGTTAAATTCACCCATTCGAGTCCATGTTAGTTTGCTGATTCCTAGAATGTTGACATTCACTCTTGCCATCTCCTGTTTGACCACTCCCAATTTGCCTTGATTCATGGACCTGACATTCCAGGTTCCTATGCAATATCGCTCTTTACAGCATCGGATCTTGCTTCTATCACCACTCACATCCACAGCTGGGTATTGTTTGTTCTTTGGCTCCATCCCTTCATTCTTTCTGGAGTTATTTCTCCACTGATCTCCAGTGGCATATTGGACATTTACCGACCTGGGGAGTTCCTCTTTCAGTATCCTATCATTTTGCCTTTTCATACTGTTCATGAGGCTCTCAAGGCAAGAATACTGAAGTGGTTTGCCAATCCCTTCTCCAGTCACATTCTGTCAGACCTCTCCACCATGACCCTTCCGTCTTGGGTGGCGCCACAGCATGACTTGGTTTCGTTGAGTTATACAAGGCTGTCGCCCATGTGATCAGCTAGGCTAGTTTTCTGTGATTATTGTTTCAGTGTGTCTGCCCTCTAATGCCCTCTTGCAGCACCTACTGTCTTACCTGGGTTCTCTATAGAAATGTATACATGAAGTGAAATGAAGTCACTCAGTCGTGTCTGACTCTTTGTGACCCCATCGACTGTAGCCTACCAGGCTCCTCTGTCCATGGGATTTTCCAGGCAATAGTCCTGGAGTGGATTGCCATTTCTTTCTCCAGGGGATCTTCCCAACCCAGGGATTGAACCCGGGTCTCCCGCATTGTAGACAGACGCTTTCCCGTCAGTACATGCACCTTTAAAATGTATGTTATTTATACATAAAACTTTCTGTTCTGAGGCCTTAATCTGCAAAATTGAATTTGTTCTGTCCTATTTTAAAGCTTATGCATGGCCTTCTAATATTCTTTGTGAAAACTATTTGACAATAACAAACTTGTTCTCCTTTAATCCTTGGGACAAACAGTAATTTCTATTTATTTAAGTCTTAGTTTTCTGACTATTAATGTGCAAGAGGTCATATTGTGAAACAAAAGCTTAACAAATGCCCTGTTTGGAATATCAATGAGTTACTTTTAATCATTACAAGGAAAATGGAAAGATTCTTTGAAAAAAGTAAATACTAAACTGTCACAAAGCTCATTTGGAAAAAAAGAAATGAAAAAATATTCACTTGATACTGCCTGACTTGCAGCTTATTTTAAGGTATGGCATGGCAGCTGTAAATTTGGAAAGCAACTTAAGAGTTCCTCACATAATAAAGTCCCTTCACAACCACTCCATTCTGTGGATAAGGAGACTGAGGCCAGGAAAATCTGTATTAATCCAAAGTCACATAGTAGCTTGATGCAAAGTCAGGCATAGAATCCATGGCTTTTGACACCTGATTGATTGTCCTTTTTGCTGTACTATGGCTTAAACCTGATAAGCAATTTCATCCCAGAAAAGGGTTTATGGCCATGGTGAAGCAGTAAAAGATTAAAAAAAAAAATTGGATTGTAGAGTGTGCATCCTTTTCTTGAAAATTTTCTTGAACTGCCATGTCTGCTTACTCTACAACGACACACACGCATTTACCCACTCATATATAAAACAAACGCTCATTAATGATTGTGAGATACTCAAAGGTGAAGCTGGCTCTTAATCCTTGTGATCCCACAGGGAAGAGCCTAGCTCTTTACACATAATTAAGTTGAACTGAAATTTTTCTAAGCACATTTTAGTATCCCTAAAGCACCAGTGTACCTGTTTTATAGAGTGAGCTTATCTTTACATTCTTCATTTTCACTCTGTCTTCTATTTAGTGTCAGGATGGGGGGCTCTTTGGTGCAGGCAAAGGAATTCAGAATTTGAAGTCAGAAAAAAATGGGTTACAATATTTACTTCATTTTACTGCATCTGCTATATTGTAGAAGGTCATACTGTAACATCAAGCATTCAGCTTTCTGGTCCTAGCTCTCAAGTAGATTGTTGCACAACTAGGGAGACAGTTTCGTGGGTTGTCAGTTTCTGTATCATATGCAGTCAGGCCCTACATTTCTGTGCACACAAGCCTGACTTCTGACTCATGCTCTCGTCATCTTTTTGCCAAGTGCTTGTGTACACAGCAGACTCATGTTATCTGAGAGTTATCTACTTCCCTCCGATACCCTCACACCACTAGCAACAGTTCCCTCAAACCAGTGACAAGTGAATACTGGTGCATAAGTAACCCAACTCCTCACTCTCCATTTGAAAAAACTATGAGACCTATGTTTGACATTGATTCCCAGAGTTTCTCAGCTGATTTATGTTGCCAGTTGGTAACTTGCATGATGATGGCTTTATTTTATTGGCTTTCTTCCCCCACCTTACTCATTTCTCCACTCTCCTACCAGAGTTGCCTGGACTCAGCTTCATAATAAACTATTTATACTCAAACTCTATGTCAGCATCTACTTCTGAGTGAACTCAGAGACAGACAGATAAGTGAATAGACCATTGCCAAACAATGTGTTAAGTGCTTTAAGAAAGTTATACAACATTGTAAATGAACTATACTTTAATTATATATATATATAAAAGTTAAGGAGTTTCTCCGGTGGCTTAGAGGTAAAGAATCCACCTGCAATGCAGAAACCCAGATTCAGTCTCTGGGTCAGGAAGATCCTCTGGAGGAAGGCATGGCAACTCACTCTAGTATTCTTGCCTGGAGAATCCCATGGATAGAAGAGCCTGGCAGGCTACAGTCCATGGGGTCACAAAGAGTCAGACACTACTAAAGCGACTGAGTATGCATGCACACATGGAAGTTAAGAGTAGGATATTATGGAAACAATTAAGACATATCATAAGGGGCTTTGTTTAGGCTTTGTTTAAAGAGAACTTCCTGTGTAGGTGCTATCTGAGTTGCATTTTTGAAAGTATGAAGAGGTTAGCTAGATAAGCAAAAGATAGAGAGTTCCAGGAAGGGGAAATTACCAGTACAGAGGCTTGGAGGCAAGAGTACCTTATCATATTTAAAGAGCTGAAAGCGGTCAGATGTGCCTAAAATAAAAGAGTGAGCATTAGGGGCAAATGGTGAGAAGAAAGCCTGGAGAGGCAGGCAAGGGACAGCCCAGAACGATTTTTATGAGCTAAGTCAAGGAGATGCTCCTTTGGGCAAGTCATAAAGAGGCATTGTGGGAAGTTAAGCAGAGCAGTGATAAGATCAGATTTCTGTTTCAGAAAGATTCGCGTTTGACAGCACTGGGGAGAATGGATTGCAGGGATCAAGATAAAAAGCTAGGAGACCCATTAGAAGCCTGTGGCAGTAATCCAGGTAAGAAACGATATGAATCTGAAGAGAAAAAGAAGAGAAAGAACAGATTTCAGAGATATTGTGTGGGTCAAATCAACAGGAATTTTTTGAGTGATTGACTCTGCAGGGTAATGGGAAAGTTAGAATTTGAGAATGACTCCAGTGTCTGGCATTGGTGATTGAGTCAACTGATGCAACTGAGGTGGTAGTCAGAGAGGGAAAGTTAAGGCTCATAAAGTCAAACTGTGAATGCAGTTTTGGATATATTGAGTGTCATATGCCTGTGCAAAATTCACATGGAATTAGAGAGCTGGCCTACGAGGAAAAGAAGTTAGATCCAAAGATGTAGACATAAAACTGCCCTCACATGAGGAAGTGATGCTATAAGAATGGAAACAGTCAAAGTTGGGGAAAACATACAGTGAAAATGCATATGGTTAGTATGTGAGACTGGCTAATGCCAGCATTTAAGGAGCAAGTAGAGAGCAAAGGGTTCTCCTGGTGGCTCAGCCACTAAAGAGTCTGCCTGCAATTCAAGAGGCCCAGGCTTGATCCGACCCAGGTTTGATCCCTGGGTCAGGACGATCCCCTGGAGAAGGGAATGGCTACCTACTCCAGTATTCTTGCCTGGAGAATTCCATGGACAGAGGAGCCTGACAGGCTACAGTCCATGGGATCACAAAGAGTTGGACACGACTGAGTGACTAACACTTTAACTTGTTGTTTTTTTTTTTTTTTTCAGAGAGAAAATGTCTCATTAGGAGACAGAAACATTGGCAAGAATAGAGATGCCAAATGTCTGATGAAAGGACTACCAAAATCTCTTCTTGTGCCCACAGCATGCATAGTAATTTATCACAGACTTCTTTATTTTGTCCTCCAATTTAACTTAGAATCTTCCTCAACTTAGCACACTTGGAGTAGTGAGGGTCATAACTACTAAAAGGAGGTATTGTGTGGATTAAATAAGATGAATAGGTGAAGCCCTTAGCATACCACTCCATAAATTGGCCAGAACCTAATAAAAGGTATATACCAAATGATGGGGGTGAATGCATATAATTTGTTCAGAGGAGGTGAGGCAGGGGAAGTTGAGGGAATTTTCTTCTGAGAGTCTTTACTTTCACTGAATAGGCATCTAGTCTATCTATAAAGAGGAACAGAGGAAGTGGTAGAAGAGAAGCAAGAGGAAATTGGAGTTAGTTCCAGATAGCTATTGTAGGAGATGGGTGTGGGAGCTGAGGGAAGACTACATAGGAATTGCAGGGAATTGCTGCAGACCTGGTTGAAGGCTGGACACCTTAAATAACTTTCCCTAAATAAAATGTTTTGAATTATGGTCTCATTTTATTCAAATATAAGACATGAAAAATATTATATAGGGAATAGGAAAAAAGAGAAACAATGCTTTTAGATAAAGTGATCCTTATTGCGAGGTGTGTTACAAAAATCATATAAGCTTCACAGAAACTACCTGAGTAGTATCTTATTATTTTCATTTATCATATGAAGAAACTGAGTCTAAAGATTTTATATCTGTCACCCAGGATCAAATTTGTAGTAACTGGCAGTGCTGGGATGGAATTCAGTTCAACCTGGAGTTTGTCTCTACTATTGGAAGATGCATCCTTAGGATACCACATTTCTAATCACTGCTGATGTGTTTCAGCTTCTTTCTTCTTTGACATTTCACTACTCCTATTTAAGGGAATTCCTTCATAGTCAGCTATGAAATAGGCCCTGAACTGCTGTTAATGATTTCAAACCAGCCTTTGTTGTCATGTTGCTTTTTCTTCTCATATGACTGGGGAGTATTTGATCTACTTCAGTTGATTTTTATTCTAATGCAAAAATTAAACGCTTTTGTCAGCAGAGATGAATGCTCCAAAACAAAAGACATTTTAATACCAGTTTAATATTCACATTTATGAGTCTTTTCTCTGTTCTCCCTTTCCTTTTCTCTCTCTCTCTCTCACTCCAGGTGACTTTTATTATTCACAGTTGATATTTCCTAATATAAAGTCTCCACAAAAACTGAATCAATGAATTACAAACCACTGCTCCTTGGAGAAATGAGTTAGGTTCCTATGAGACTCCCGTCAATCCATCAATACATTACCATATTTTATGTGTATTTGTATTTAAAAACATCTTATCAATACTAGTGTTGATTCATTAACATTGAACTCATGGCCAACTGCCTGAACGAAGCTTATCTAACACGTGTGTTTTCTCCCTAATGCACAGCACATTTTTCTTGTAAATAAGTGCAAGAATACTAGATAGCACTATGCTTGGGGACCATTTTGAATGGTGAAATTACTAAAAAAAAAAAAGCACTCAAAAATGTGGAAAATATGGCCCTAAATGGACCACAGAAAGGATACATTTATAGTATAAGGCTAAAACAAGGAAGCAGAGCATCACCTTGTTAGGTTTAGCTTGGGACTTCGGCAACTCACATTTTCACCCCTCTGTGCAGGTTTATGAATAGGCCATGAGTATTGCTTGTGAGCTTTCAAATACATATTAACAAGTTGACAAGTTCCCAAGTAAAAAATCTGTGAATAATGAGGATTGGCTCTGTGTGTGTGTTTGTCACACACACAAAAAAAGCTATCCCAAGTGCCAGCTATTATTTCTTTCTTTTAAATGCTTTCTCTATTGTGGTAAAATCACATAATATAGAGCATACTCTTTTCACCATATTTAGCTGTACAGTTCTGTAACACTAAGTACATTAACATTTTTGTGTAACTCTCACCATCATCCATCTCCCAAGATTTTCAGCTTCCTAAACTGAAGCTCTGTCCCCATTAAACACTGAGTCCCCATCTCCCTCCCCACTGCCCCCACCGTCCTGCCACTGGTATCTATCAGGGTACTTTCTGACTCTGTGAATTGGAGTATTCTAGGTATCTCATGTAAGTGGAGTCAAAGTATTTGAGTGGAGTCAAAGTATTTGTTTGCAACTAATGTATACTGGAATGCATTTTTAAGGTTAACTTTATACATGTCTTACAAATAGATTGTATCTTCTTTCTTTCCCTTTGTTCTATATAGCAGGTTATCATCAATTATCTGTTTTATACATGGTGTGTATATGTCAATCCCAATCTCCCAATTATATACTCCTTTCCCCACTTGGGGTTTGTTTCAGAAACTATCCCATGCCGTCACCAGAAACGATAGTGCATTGATGGACAGTTCCATGTGAGGTTTTTCTTAGGAAAGGATCGTTAGAAAAGCTTAGGAAGTTTGAAAACTACTAGAGAATAAACTCAACAGTTGATCTGATTTTTTCCTTTTAATAATATGCACCCTTTGAACTGCCTTCTTTTGTTAATTTTTATATCTTTGCATCTTTTTCAACAGCAGAACGTGAAAAGGATGACTAACACTCGTGCCAACATCACTTTGGTGCAAACGTCCATCTAGTCAAAGCTCTGGTTTTTCCAGTAGTCATGTATGGATGGGAGAGTTGGACCATAAAGAAGGCTGAGTGCTGAAGAACTGATGCTTTCAAACTGTGATGCTGGAGAAGACTCTTGAGAGTCCCTTGGACAGCAAGGAGATCAAACCAGTCAACCCTAAAGGAAATCAACCCTGAATGTTGATCGGAAGGACTGGCGCTGAAGCTGAAGCTCCAATAATTTGGCCACCTATTGCCAACTAATTGGAAAAGACTCTCAAGCTGGGAAAGATTGAGGGCAAAAGGAGAAGGGGGTGACAGAAGATGAGCGTCACCGACTCAATGGACACGAGTTTGAGCAAGCTCTGGGAGATGGTAAAGGACCGGGAAGCCTGGTATGCTGCAGTCCTGGGGGTGGCAAAGCACTGGACACGACTGAGCAGCTGAAGAACAACACATTTTGTGTACCTACAGCCAATGTACAGCACTCTATTGGGAAGACCTTGAAATTTGTTTCAAGCATTTCTGCTTTTGTCTATACATTAGAAACTAGGTTTTGGCTTTTTACTTTTTAAACAGTGGTTGTCAGGATACACTAACATACATTTTAAACCAAGCCTTTAGATTATGGCATTTCTTTTCTTCAACATTTTGCCTGCTGCTGTCAGAGGTTTGTCTCTGGGGAGCACAGTAGCAAATAGGGTATAAACTCTACAGTGGGGCATCCTTTGCAACCTTCAAAAAACAAAGTCAAATGTCTTGGACTATATATCTGGACCTGCTATTGTTGTAATGAATCATGCTTTATATAAAAATAGTAATGACTCTCCTGCTGCAAAATAATTGTAGAATGCATAAAAATTTTGAGGTTCTCAGTGAGCCTCCCCTCAGATATCAGAATCACCCAGCAGTGACCCCACACCCCCATCTTCACGTGTCATCAGGCAGCCAAGTTGTCTTCTTCAGCTGCATCTCGGGTATAGAGGTCAAATTCTTTACATTCGTTGTCAAAATAATGTCATATCAAAATAAATATATGTCCGTCTCCGTGTCAGTCAATTAGTCGTGTCCGACTTAGGACTTGCCCTTTAAAATCTCTTTTCAAGAGCTCTTTATCCTATAGCTAGCTTCACTGACTAGGAATGCCATGGTAAACGCCACTCCAAGTGGCTTTTAGCCACTCCAAGCATCCAAAAGATATTCCAAGGGAATCTTCTGAGCCCAGAGTACTATAAGTTATCAGTCCTCTGTATTTATTCCCCCTCCCCAAACAGTGAGGCCCTATTCATTAGGAACAATTCACCCCTCTAGTGGAAGGATGTGGGTATTGCATCTTGAGCTCTGACTCATAGCTAACTAAGCTTAAGGTTGAAAGAACTTCTACAGACTTTTTTTATCTTAAGGTTCTCCTTTTTCTGCTTGTTTGTTATTAAACACAACCCAATTCAGAAATCACTTTAAAATGTTAATTTGCTTTCTTATATTTATACACGGAAAAATGCTTAAAGCTATAAATAGGCAATACTAGCATTTGACTAATAGATTTCTGTTTATATTCATCTCCATTTTCCCTTTGTTTAGAGTCAAATAGAAATTGATTGGGAAAATGGTTTGTTGTATACTTTACAGAGTTAAACAATAACAGAGGATAGCTTTTCTCATGCTTCCTATACACAGTTAGGTTATGTTAAAATCCACAATTTGCCACTAAAGGGAAAAACTGTTCATCTAAGCTGGATTTTAACGGGAAAACAATATTACTACCGATAAATACCGGTAGCTATTATGGGAATGATGTGAAAATTCTGATTTTAGCTCTACTATGGGGGTGTTCTTGTCAGAAGAAACATTGAAATTGAAAAATACTTCCAAGATTTACTAGTTCAAAGTCCTGAGGGGTGAAATAATTTGTTCAAAGTCACACAGTTAGTCAGTGGCCAAGCATGAGCCCATTTCTCTTGCTTCGGAAATTTACAACTCTTCTTAACACACAATCCTGGTCATCACGGCATGACTCTGAAGTCTGGCTTAATGAGTTGGAATCCCACATTGACTTGGGTGCCTGGATGATCATAGACAAGACCCTTAACCACTCTGTACTCTTCTGTTCTCATCTGTACAGTGAGAGTGATGGAGATGCCCGTCTCAGAGATGTTTTGCAAGGATTAGAAGCAGATACTGCAGGATGATTACTTAGCATAGGACATGATGCATAATAAGTACTCAGTATGCGTTGGCAATCACTTGTATTAATATTATTATTATTATTACTATGGGTTTTCTCTCTGCTATTTTGGGATATTCTAAAAACAGAACTGCTTTTCACCCCCAGGAGTAAATGAGCATGTAAATTAGGGAAATTTAAGTCTTTGTTTTTTATTCCATTACTCATAAGTATTTCAGTACTATGAGAGCATTACTAATCTTACCCTTCATTTATGCAGTAATATAAGGGTGATAACAGCTGTTTTAAGAGGGAATTTTGATTTTTTTTTTTCAGAGCATCATATGCACTGCCTCTATTAAGCCAGGTTTTGTAAAATAATTCTAGAATAATTTAGATACTATGGCATATTAGAAATCAAAGATTATAAGGTACAAATGAGATTTTTTTTCTTCTGCTGACATCATAACAGTTTTTACAGAGCCATTATCATCTCAACGGATACGGATGTCGTACAGTCATTATCCTCAGATCATAACGAGGTGGACCATTAGTGCCTCCTTCAGAGACCTTATGGTCTGAGATGTTAATGAGCCTTTGGGGAACCCTAAATCCTGGGATGGTTGGCAGGGTACTCCAGACCATAACAGAACCTTCTTTGCAATGACAATGGATCCTGTCAATTTCTATTAAGGAGCTTCTTAATTCCCCAATCATTAAGATAGAGGAAGGACTTATTATACTAGCCTATAATTAAGGAAGCTTTCAGCCATAAATCCCTTCTGTAGAGTCCTTCCTTTTATTCAATATGGAATGAATAAAGGGTAAGTCTCCCAGAAGAGGAACAATGTAGACATCATCCATCTCAGGAAAAGATCTTGCAGGGTGAGGATTCTTTCTAGTTTCCTCTATTACTCCTTTGTAAAGACACAGAACACGTGGGCCCCTGGAATAATACCTAGAGGTCTCCAGCAACTGGTCCAGTGGGCATCTCTTGTCACAATTGTCATGTGGCTTAGACAGTGTTCAAGTATATCTAGGCATTATGACAGAGAAACACACAGGTTTAAAGCACTATCTCTGCCCTTAAGTAATTCACAAACTGGTTGAAAAAAGTGAATAAGAAAGGTGTCGTAATGACCTAAGAATTCAAGGCAACAATACAGAGAAGAATCTGGGCAGTAACAGAGCACTTTTCCAAAAGTGGGTACAAAGTATATGCTATGAATTAAATGAGAAAATATATGTAGAAGTTGATGCTTCATGAGTATTGCATCCTGTTTTAGAGGAGGATGAATTCAGTCACAAGTGTTTACTATTAACCTTATTTCTTTATGTCTCAGTCTCTCAATAGCTAAGTGATGGATTCATAACATCCCGCTATGAACGACTACCAGAAAATCAAATGATCATATTTCATTTTTTGTTATTTTCTGTAAAAGGAAGTGTTCCCTGGCAAGCTGAAGTGGTGGGTACTATAGAAATATTCAGATAGGAAGAGGTACAGGCTTCTTTGCAAGTGAGGTTTACTATCGTAACCCAAAATTTATTGCTTAGAAAAAGCAGGGAGCCAACTAGGAACAGAAATTATGTGCTGCCATAAAAATCAAAAATGAAAGAATCCAACCCGTTGACCTTGAATGTACAGAAACTGGAAGTTCCCTCATTCTTTTTGATAATCCCAGACTTTTCATCTAAATTTCATTCGACCTCAAGGAGACCTGCATTTGGCTTATTACTGAAGTTTCATTGCTGAAATTTTCCAATGTAAGAAGTTTTCTAATCAGAAGTTAAATGTATAGAAAATCTCCACTATATTGAAGAAGAAATAAATGTCTGCTTCTGCATTTTCTGCCTTGAAAATTTGAGTTAGTTTTATTGTGGTGTTTCCAAACCAGGTCTTCTTCAGTACTAGCCAGGGAAAAAAATCAGACAGATTCCAGCTCAGAGTCCTGAACGAACTGAAGATTTTTAAAAGGGTCCAGGCATTGATTTTAGTTGTTAATAAGAAGCTCCTGGGTTTCAGTTTCTCATCTCAGGTAACTGGTGCTTTAAGGGCATTCAGAAACCAAGGTCTATAATATGATATTTGAGACTTTCTTCATTGTTCTACTTAAGTTCCTTGAGGCAATTCATCTTTGTGGTTGTTGTTTCTCCTTTGCTTCTAATCACTTTGTATTTGACTATCATGTCAGGGAAATCTGAGTAGCTCTACTAAGCCCTAAAGATAGGTGCAGTAAGCGGGCTGGCTTGAACATTTTTCAGCTTCCAAGGGCATTTCACTAGCACTCCTCAAGTTCATCTATCATATTCACTCCTCCTACTTCTTGTAATAACAAAGGCCCTTTACAATACTGACCACTCTCCACTGTGCTAACTGCCCAGTATGAACACACAGCCTTCTGGCCACAAAGTTGCTTAAAAAGAAATGTGAAAAAACAAGAACAACTATAACAGCGACAAAAAGGTGTGAGGCATGTGGCTGTCTGCTTCCAGAACCTAGAGACATGATCTCTCTCTTTTTCTCTCCCACACACACACCCCACATATTTCATATTTTCTCTCCTTCTACTCATAACCCCTTCCCTCCTCCAAAGGACAGCTCTGTGGAGAGAGGCTTTTATTTAGAAAGTCAGCATTTCAGAATTCCATCGAATATCTGAATAAGCCCCAGATTTATACAAGCACTGACTCAGGAACCAAGCTTCTTCTCCTTAAAGGATAGCTCTGTACTCTAACAACTGAGCAAGCAACCTCTCTCTACATTATTCAAGGAGGCACATCCTTGTCTCAGTCTTCACATTGTGAGTGATGTGTGTTTATGAGAAGTATATACTGGAGCTATGAAAAAATAATCTGACATTAGTCCCAGATCAAATTATAGATTAAAAAAAAAAACTCAACCAAATAAAAGCCCTTGAAGGGCAGATGTAAACTGGATGAGCTTCCATATTACAGACTAACAAGAAAGAATTCTGAGATAAGAATGAAAAGCAGAATGCATCATCTAAATTGCTGCTGATTGAAAAGTAGCATCAAACCTGGGTCCATGGGTTGCTTTTCTTGCTTACACGAGAAGGCATTATCTGGGCACCTTTGGAATACGTGGCAATTATTGGTAGGAGCTACATCCCTCTCAGAAGGTGTCTAGTTATAGTAAGAAAAATCAACAGCTTCAGCTGGGATGTAGGAAGGAGGTAGAATATAGAAACTAATCTCCTGCACATTGGGCTTCCCAGGTGGCGCTAGTGATAAAGAATTTGCCTGCCAATGCTGGAGACTTAAGAGACTTGATTGGGTCAGGAAGATCTCCTGGAGGAGGAAAATGGCAACCCACTCCGGTATTCTTGCCTGGAAAGCTCCATGGGCAGAGGAGCCTGTTGGGCTAAATCCATGGGATGTCAAAGAGCTGGACATGACTGAGCACAGACACAGGCTCCTGTACATGTGCCTTCCAACTTGAGCGTGAAGGATGCTGCTTATTTTCCAGGATGCTGATACTTTCTCAGGTGCTGCCCAGTAGAATTTTTGCAGTCATAGAATGACTCTGTATCTGTTCAATTCAATATGATAGCCACTAACTAGCCTCACCTGGCTTTTGAGCTCATGAATCCTGGTTCAAGCAACTAAAGAAATGAAAAAGAAGTATCTATATGTCCATTTTATATAAACAAATGATTGCATAAATAAATGGGGAAAAGACAACAAATCTCCTATACAGAAGCATTCCAAATAATTTATGTAAATTATATTATTTAGATTAATATAATTTACTTAATCTAACGTATACAATAAATACATTTATAAATATATAAAATTATGTATATATAATTAATATAATTTATATTAATCTATTTTAAGGATTAATGTTTAATTTTGTATGTTTTTACTTTTTTTATTATTGCTGTTATGCTCTTTGTGATATTGTTGTTAACTAAGGATATGGTATATTGTTTATTTATTTTGTTTTAAATTAGGAGAGTAAGAAAGCTGAGAGATGGCTGAAAGTTAACAAGAAATGTTAGAGAAATTGGTAAAATAGTGACATCAAAATGTATCATCCACCAAATATTAATGCTGCATTATGATGATTTGGGTATTAAAATTGAATTATCAGTGGGGTGGCCTTTCCCAGAAAAGAAATATACTGACTTAGGAAAATTAGTTATGTCTTCAGACTCATCTCCACCTCTTCATACATTTCTACCAGTGAAACTAAACACCTTATGGGCCCAAGCCCTCAACCCGTGCCATGCCTTTTTGCACAATGTTCCCTCAGCCTGAAGCTGACTCTTCACCCCCTCCCTAGCCCCACCCCTATCCGTACCTCCATATGGCCCACTTGGCAAGCTCCTTTTACCATTCAAATCTCTCGTCTGCAATTTCTACTACCAGATACCCTGACCAACCATCCCAGTTTGCATGAGATTAAGGGATTTGTGGAGATTCAGAATTTCAGTGCTAAAACCAGAATTCCAAGTAAGCTGGGACAAGTTGGTTATTTTACCCCACTTCTCATTGACAGAATTAATCTCTCTAACCGCTAATTTTCCCACTTTTTTTATTCTCAATGTTACTATGAATGGCACACTGCCTTGCATTGATTTACATCTTCTCTCGAGCTCTTGTTCATGCTCATTTGTGTCCAACTCTTTGCAACCCTGTGACTATAAGCCTATCAGACTCCTCTGTCCATGGAATTTTTCAGGCAGGAATACTAGAGTAGGTCACCATTTCCTACTCCAACATTTTCCCTAGTATAGTGTAAATTCAGAGGGCAGGGTGGAGTTCATTATCTTTGTAGCCCAGGACAGTATTCCTTAAGGGCAGCAGCATGTTAAAATGAACTGAAAGGCTCCTTGTTGTTGCTTTAATACCCTCTAACTTCCAGATATTCTGAATTAATTGATCTGAATCAGTGAGATCTGGGCATGGGTTTTTGTTCCTTGTGTTTTTTTTTTTTTTTTTTTCTTTCTTTCTTTTGAAGCTTAACCAAGTAATCTAATGTGCAGTCAAGGTTCCTGACACCTGCTCTAGGGTAATGATTCTCCATTGGGGGTGGTGTGTGCCTCGAAACTAAACACATCACCACAGGCCCAACTACCCACAGATTCCAATTTAATTTATCTGGAATGGGGTCCAGGCAGCTGTATCCTTTGAGCATCAGGTGATTCTAATTCACAGCTATCATTAAACTCTATTTAAATATTAATATATATGTACCTATAACCAAACTAAATTCCAGGCTGTTCCTATTGCCCTTCACTCTTGCCAGGTCTCTATTATTAAGTGCTTATCACAAATAGATATTAATATCTAATGAATAATACCTTCAATTTTTGGCTCATGCCATTACAGAAATTTGTTTTTCTCAGTGAATCTCTTCAAGCTGTTTCTTTCACAGCCATATCAAGTAACTATTCAGCCTCTCATTAGTTAACAGTCCTTCTCAAAGCCTTTTTCCCAATCTGTGATTCCACTCATATTTATGATGTTATCTTTCTTCCTTCCTACTATGTAGCACTTGTACAAAGATCAGTTTTCCAACTCTGCTGTGCCATCTTCCTAATTCTCTCCTGGTCTCTTAATGTTCTGTGCCCACCTCCACGGCGCAGTCCGCAAATACACTAGACTTTTTTTTTTCTCCCTTGAACACACGAAGCTAATTCCCCAAATCAGAAATCTTTTACTTTGTCTGAAAGACTTTGCTCACAGATTTTCAAACGTCCTGCTTCTTTCATGTCACAGGTATGAGCTCAAATATCACCTCCCTAGAGAGGCCTCTCCTGTCTGCCCAGTCCACAGTAACTTCCCCAGTCACCGTTCTCTATCATTCCAGCCCAGGTTAGTTGCCAATTATCTTGTTCTGTTCTTTCCTTTTCTTTTTATACCTAACTCCCCTTTCAAGAATGGAAGCCCCATAAGGAAAAAGAATCTGTGCATCTTGTTTCCTGCTGTATCACCAGCACCTACAACAATATCTGGCAACAATATTTATGGAAATGAAATAAATATCAACATATCATAAGAGCTAATTAGCTAACATTCTCTGTTGTGTGTTAGTTGCTCAGTAGTGTCTGACTCTTTGCAACCCCATGGACTGTAGCTCTCCAGGCTCCTCTGACCATGGAATTCTCCAGGCAAGAGTACTGGAGTGGGTTGCCATTCCTTTCTCCAGGGGATCTTCCCGACCCAGAGTTTGAAACTGAACTCAGGTCTTCTGCATCACAGGCAGATTCTTTACTATCTGAGCCACCAGGGAAGTCCACTGAATCTCTGAGCCTGGAGCTACTGATTTTTCTACTAAATTCACCTATTTGCAGCATAACTCAGACACCAGGCCAGAAGTATGTCTCACTAGCCAAGATTTACGGCAACATATTCAAAACAGTGTGATTTCATGAAATGGTATACTCTGAAATTAGACACTCGGTTGGAATTTCATGACATTTCCCAGCTGTATCATCAAGGGCAGCTTTAGTTAGTGACCATCAACAATAGCATCATCTGAGAACTTAGAAATGCAAATGTTTGGACCCCACTCTAGACCTACTGAGGCAGAGCCTCTGGAGTTGGGGTCCAGGAAACTGCCCTACAAACACTTCCTGTCACTCTTAGGCACAGTAAACTTTGAGAAGCACTCATCTAGGTCAAGTTAGGACACACTTTGAGCCCCAGTAACTTCCTTTATGTTGCAAAAATTGTTAGAGGACTCAATGATAATGATATACACAGAAATGTTTAGTACACAGGAGGTGCTCAAGAGATAATGATCTCTTTGCATTTACTTTCATTAAAAAAAAAAATGTAGACCTAATTTATTTCTGTTGGACAGAATTCAGACAATCTTTTTTTTTTTCTTCCCCTGAATATCCAATCCCCGAGGAAAAAAAGAGAAAGTGAAAGCAAACTAACTGCTTCTCTATAAGGAAAGAAACAGAAGCACTAGAAAAAGGATGTCCACTTGGGGTCATTTAGGACAGGGGCAACCAGTCCTTCATACCTCAGTAGCCCCCTACACTCCAGTAGAGTTTAATAATTGATGTCATAATGATGATCCTGCATTATTAAGTGAATGCAAAATTCTTCTCCTGAGTCCCTGCTCAAGTGTGTTCAACTTCTATTAGGAAGATTTCCACTTGAAATATTTAAATCACTTTCTGGGGGCCCAAATCGGACAAGATTTAGTTACTTGGAATATTTTACTGGATAAAATTATCCTGTTCTCTGCAGATTCCAGAGGAATTAGACAGTAGTATATATTTATCAACACATTTCTCTTAGTGAATCAGCCACTTTTTAACAGAAGGGGCTGTGTCTTCTCTGTCCTTGGAAATTCCGTTCAGCACCTAGTTCATGCGACTCCGCACAAAAGGAGTCAGACCACCGAAGGTCTGTGGCCTAAAAGGCTTGCTGAATTCAGGGAACCTGCATTTTCTACTGGGAAGAGGATGGATCATCACTCAGATCACTGCCCTCTTGGATACCCTTTAAGCTTGTGTTCCTGCCAGATAAGCTAAAGGGAGAGCAATTCTCAAAGTCACTGGCATTTATTGAAAGCCAAAGAAATTAGTGAGCTCTGACATTTATAGGTCTTAAACATTAAAGAAGTTCGAGCAAGGTTCAAGTCTTAAATGTAATTTCATAAGAGTTGCTGTTAATTCTCTAATAATTACTCTGCTTATTATTTTAACAGCCAGATTTATGGTCCTGGCCAGCCCTAAGTTTAACAACATGGTCTCTCACCTCTCAAACTTTTTTATTTCCCAATAACCCAAGTTGTCTCTGATGGGGTATTCCCAAATGGTTCACAATTTTGAGTACTTACTATATGTCAAGGTTTGTTATGATTCCTCACCTGTCTTAGTTCATTTAATCATCAAAATAACCCAGTAAAGCAGGGACCATTATAAAATTTGCTTTACAGATGAGGATTCAAAAGTACAAAGGCTAAGCAGTATACTCAAATTTTCATAGCTAGCAGGTGGGACACAGCCATGCTTTACATTTAGAGTCTGTGTGCTAAATCTTTCTGCAACACTATCTTTCAGTGAAATAAGTTTCAACGAGGAAAATGCAACAAACTCTTAATTATTCATTATGGGGGTGAGAGGTTATAATGTTTTGACTTAGGAAAAGCTAAAACATAGAGATCTTTCTGACCTGTTGGCATTCTCCCCCTTTCTCTGCTTCAGTACCCACATCCTCCAGCCTCACCAGCACTGTGGGAATGGAAAGAACTGTCTCTCAGGTTCATGAAAGGCACTTGGAGGACTTCTTTGCAGCACTGGCTGTTCCAAACTCAATGCAGGTAGTCTGGTTTGTAAGAGCTTTGGGAAAAGATTTGGTTGTAAATGAGGTCAAAACCATTGTTAATCTGAGGTTTGGACAGTCTTTGTTGATTTGACTTTATGCAACTATTCTTGGTCTTGGTGTCTCCATTAGCATTAATAATTGATGCCTGGCTACATTTCTTTTGAAACCACTAACTCTGAAGGGTACATATATATACATACACATATACACAACATATTCCTATATACCTGCATATGTATATACATGAACATACATATGCATCCATATATATGTTGTACAATATATATTACATATATATAGATTATTCTGCACAGCTAATACCTCACCTCATCAGAGGAAATAGTGGAGGGAAACACAAGTGCAAAACTAATTCAAAAAGGAGACAGGCATTTGCTTAGTTGTATTGAACAAAGTAAACAAAACCTGTCAAACAAGTTTGAACTATAAACAAAATAAACCCTCTGATGAGCACAGCAGGTTCATCCTTAAAAGAAGCCATATTGTCTGGACAGGTCTTGAGCCTGAAGTTCGATGCAAGAGCAGATAGGAGCAGCCTCTTTCACCTCTTCTGGGTGAGATGCAGGGCTCAGTCGGTATGGGTGAATGAGAAAACTCTTTTGGCTTTTCAGTGAATACAGAATAAATGTCACTTTCTTTGGAAATGACCTTTCTGCTATTCTCATCTTTGTGTATAAAGTTGCTGTGTGAGAAAATCCATGCCTATGAATTTCATTTCTGAAGGTACAACAGAATCATTCCATGGACATTTTCAAATGGATGGACTAAAAAGTATCAGAATCAGAGATAAGAGTTGATTTCTACAGTGATCGTGAAACAATCAAGGTTCTCATCCAGTGTAATTCAGTAGGGGTTTTAGACTCTCATCAGATGAGTATTCGGATTAAGATAGGCAGTGCATTTCTTAGTAAAGGACTTGTCTGAAATTGTTTGACTTTCATTTACCAAAGAAAATCGACAGCATGGGGGACTTTTCTTGGCCCTTCCGTCCATAACACAGAACTCAAATTAATCCCCTTGAAATTTTAGAGATGCACATATTCCTGATGGTGTTAATGAAAACAAAAGTACGTATGCTGTTGTAGGCTGGCCAAGAAAAACACAGAGGTCTAACACACAGGTCTTAAATGGCCAACATTTGTCAAGAGATGGATATTGTAGCTTGTACAAATTGAGAATTGCTACAAATGTGTTGCATTCTTTCGGGACTAATAATGCAATGCCAAAAGCAATCAAGGTTTTAAAAAATCTCAGCTGTCCAGCAAATGGATGATCATTATTACAGCAAATCACTATGCACCTAAGAACAAATGAAGTTTATGGTTCAGTGTAATTCAATACCCAGATTTCATCACCTGCGCTCCAAAGTAGTGCAATCTGTCATAGGAATACAATTGGTAATTCCAATCTGGAGACCTAACCAAGGTCTAATTAAGCAACAATTGCAATCTTCTCTCACTCCCCTCTCCCTAACCATCTTCCACACCCCAAAGCTGGAAGCTTCCTCATCTTAGGACAGTTATCAGCCCTAAACATTCTTTTGGGAGGTATTCTTTGAAAATTTTGAGCAGAAGTTTCATCCATTTGGTGCTAGACCTCACCTTAAAACACTTATGTCAGCTTTTAGATGCAGAAGAAAAATAAAATTGTGTGTAAGTGCTATCACTGAGTTACAAGCCCCTTGAAAGAAGTTATTGGATCTTGTTCACTAAAATGAGACCATTTTATCCTAGCACAATGCCCAGAATCCAGTACTGCAGTTACTGAATAAGGTAGTAATTATACTTAAATATCATTATTTTAAAATTCCTAATTCAAGATTTGTGTTAACTCATGCAAGTTTCAAGCTTAGGTTGTGATCTGCCCTGTTTTATGATGAAAAGTCAATTATTAGTCACGTTTCAAGGACTAATACATTGACAGTTTGCAAGTGTGGATTGTAAAGGATAAGCTCTGTTATACAGCAGTATTTTAAATGCAGTATTTATATACAAATAATTATTATGCTAATTTCACAGCATCTTGATCTACTCATTAACACAGATACAAAGAATCAGCATGGTGTGGTGGAAGAGCATTAAAAGGGTAATTAGGAGCCCTGGGCTCTGATCCCAGTCCCCCACTCATTAGCAGTGTCACCTTGGCCAAGTCGCTTAACCCCTCTGAGTCTGTTTCCTCACCTGTAAAATGAAGAGATTGAACTAGAGCACACTGAGCGCCCTTCCAGCTTTAACAGTTTATGATGCTATGATCCCAATGAACGCCCAAGTGGCAGCCATACTCTCCTTTTAATTCACCGTACACACAGTTCCCCCTCTTATCACAGCTTTTCCACATGATGTTTTCTGAGCCTGAGACACTTTTTGGTGAATTGTCCATACCTCTCTGATAGTGATTAACTCCTCTGTTTCTTCTGGAGGCTGGTTCCTCAGGCAAATTGTCCCTGATTTCTCAAGTCAAGTTCTGCTACAATCTTGCACAATTGTGTCCCTTTCCTTCACAGAATGCATCTTAATTCTAATTTTTAATTAATGTCCATCACCTCCTCTAGGTTGCTTGTTTCAAGAAGACAGGGACACAGTCTGTTTTTTCTTACTATTGCATCACAAGTACCTTCTATGGTGCCTTTCACAGAATAGGCACTTGATAAATAGTTATGGAATAAACAATTGAGGAATGAATGAATGCAATTGGTGCCAAATACATGGGTAAATGCCTTAAATGAAAGGCAGGGGGTCGGGTGGGAGGCATTGACATGGTAGCCTAACTCTGGCATCACTGACTCCATGGGCGTGGGTCGAGTGAACTCCAGGAGTTGGTGATAGACAGGGAGCCCTGGCATGCTGCAATTCATGGGGTCGCAAGGAGTCGGACACAACTGAGCGACCGAACTGAACTGAACTGAAAAGAAATAAAATTGCCCCCTTTCTATTGTACTTCATTTCTTTAATTGGATCATTTGCAAATTACTCTTAGGCAAAACATTTTTAAACTAATTTCCATGTCAGAATTAAGGTGCTGTGAATTTAAGATTTTTAAATGGAAAAAAAAAAAAAGTTTTTTAAATGGTGACGTATGTGAAAGGAGAGAGGTCTTATGCTAGTGCCAACATAAATTGAAACTATGTAGTTTTTTTTCTTCCAATAATGCTGCCATTATTCTGTTTTAATATCTGTATAATTGCAGCCTTTAAGTTTTCCTATCATAGTTTCATCCATACATTCATGATCATCTGTGAAGATTTTATAAATGTACATATATATATAAAATTTTACTAAACACTCATTACCAGATTATTCTTCTTTACCTTACATATCTCTTGTTTTTCAAGCTTGTTATGTTTTCAAGCAGTTTTTCTCAGTCATTTTCTCTGGTTTCAAACGTTTCCATTGGTAATGAATTTCAATCACAGAAATTTCACATTTGCAGAAGTTCACTGTATGAATATATTTCATGCTATTAACTCTAGTCTCAAGTCATACGTAACTAAGCACAGGTGCCCCCCTGTCATCGTTGTCTTCCATCCCTTTCTTTTTCCAGAGAAAAGAAGAAATTGTGGTTTATAGTAAATCCTGGTATTAAAAGAATATCTCTTATTTCTCCTCTTGTGATTTGTTCTGAATTTAAAGGATGTCCTGTAATGATAGTCAGGCTTCAAAGGTGACAGTTTAGAATTTCAAGAAAGAAATGATGTATCAAGTAGCAATATTACCATCAGAAATGTGGCTAAATAGATTGAGACAAATAAACCTAATTCCCTATTTTTGTATGTGAGCCCCTGGCTATATATCCTCAATCTATCTCTTCTTATTTTCACACAGATAGCAGTTTTTACCCAGTATTATTGAGGAGCCCACACCTCAATATACAGACTATTATGTAGACACCATAGAAAAGAAGCATTTAATTCGTAATTATTCCTAATTTTCAAAACTTGAGATGCTGTCACCGTGGGCATTATGGATACATTCTTCACATGGGCATATTTCAAATCATCTCCCCATTAAAATTTGCAGGCTGGTGACTACCAAGTTCTTGTGTTGTGCTGTGCTTAGTCACTCAGTCATGTCCAATTCTGTAACCCCGTGGACTGTAGCCACCCAGTTTCCTCTGTCCATGAAGATTCTCTAGGCAAGAATACTGGAATGGGTTGCCATGCCCTTCTCCAGGTAATCGTTCCAAACCAGGGATCAAACCCAGGTCTCTCTCATTGCAGATGTATTCTTTACCATCTGAGCCACCAGGGCAGCCCAAAAATACTGAAGTGGGTACCCCATCCCTTCTCCAGGGGATCTTCTTGACCCAGGAATTGAAGCAGTGTCTCCTGCATCACAGGAGGATTCTTTACCAGCTATGAAAGCAGAAATTGTGCTACAATCATTTTGGGGAGATTTTTTTTCTTCCTCTTTTGCCTTTGGCTTGAGGTCTGTAGTTTGATGCAGCAATATCCTTTAATGTATCTGTCAATAAATGTGCTAATTTTTTGGTTTGGGGTTTATAAATACATTAACATGTAAATCCTAAAAGAAGACATCTGTCAGTTGGCTCTTTCTGAATAATAAATCACCAAAAGTTGTTGAGGGTCAGGTGTCATTTGGGTGTTTTTCTGGGTTTATGCTTGGCGACAACCATGTTCAGTTGGGGCTCGGCTGGGAACTCATTCTGCTTAGCTCCAATCCCTAAACCTAAACAGCTAAATGTGAGTACCACAGCTTAGAATCAGAGACACAAAAACCAGAAACTTCACTATGAAGCTCAGTTGGTGGCTATATAAGGGAGGTAAAAGATTTCCGTGTACTGGGCAGAACTAGTTACCCTCACTCCCAGTGTCTAGATATTAAGAGTTGTAAAATAGAGAAAAGTGGGAAAGAGGAGCCATTTAGGTGAGAAAAGATGACATTGAGAAACAGTGAGTCTTTGCAGAGAGAGAATTAAACCACAGTTCAAGGGAACTGGCTGCTTTCTGAGTCATCATCTAGTGGGTCTTTCAGTTGCCTTCAAGTTTCATCCTCAGCAGTCCATCTTATATTGATCATCTCATTCGAAGTGATGTGTCTTTGTTTTGACAATTATATAAGGCTCTACACAAACTCAGAGAAGGCAATGGCACCCCACTCCAGTACTCTTGCCTGGAAAATCCCATGGATGGAGGAGCCTGGTGGGCTGTAGTCCATGGGGTCGCTAAGAGTTGGACACGACTGAGCGACTTTACTTTCAATTTTCACTTTTTACTTTCATGCATTGGAGAAGGAAATGGCAACCCACTCCAGTGTTCTTGCCTGGTGACTCTCAGGAATGGGGAGCCTGGTGGGCTGCTGTCTACGGGGTTACACAGAGTCGGACACGACTGAAGTGACTTAGCAGCAGCAACAACTACACAAACTAACTCGTGTGGAAAGGACTCCATCCATTGGACAACTCAGAGGATGAGCGTATTTAGAATACTTCAGTAGTGACAGCATAGGAAAAGAATTCTCTTACTCCTGAACAATGAGAGAATAGACAGAATAATTTTGACACCTACCAGTAATCTGGAGTAACATCATATTATGCTTTTAATGAAATATGAGACTGTTTCTTTAGATTGATGCATGCCTCACCCAATAGCAAAAATATAAATACTTTTCCCTCTCTTTTTTTTTCCCAAAATTCTTTATTTATATAAAAAAGCAGGTGTATGTTGTTGTTGCAATTTTTAAAGCCACATTTGACAGTCTTTTCAAATCTTCAGAACAGTTAAATATTGAATTTTGGACTCACCTTCCAAGAATATGTTACTTGCAATAATAATACCATCATAGTCTGAGTGAGCTATTAAATGTGTTTACAGATCAGACATGCAAAAAGACATTTTATCATAATCACTTTGCTGGTTTGTATTTAGATTGCGTCTTGCAATTTCTACTTTTAGTGGTTAAGAGTCTTTTTAGTTCACTTTTTAAATGTACAAAATCAAAATGCAGAGGCAAAATTCCTGTCAATGTTGAAAAAAAGATATTTAAGAACTATTCAAATCAAATTTATATTTCAGTCATTTGCTTTCCCCAAAATGGAGAAAAAACCTAATCAACAGATGAGCGTTTTTCCAGTGGCTCATAATTCTCTTTAAGTGAGGACTCAAGAAAAACATTCTCCCAGTAACACACTGAGAAGAGAAGAAAAAGAAACTCCTTGAAGACATATTAAAGCAATGAGGGAGAGATATTAGGGGAGAGATGGAGAAACAGCCACAGTGGACAGATCCATTGGCCTGAAGCAGTCAGAATGGGGACGGCTCCAGTTGAATAAATGCCTAATGAACCCAGAAACAGTGGTACCAGCCTTGGACCTCATGGACAGCCTGTCTTCACACTTAGTGAGGAGGACCCCACTGCTGGCCACATAATGATTGTTTTGGAGACATGGACATTTAAGGAAAGGGCTGGGCTGGAAGAAGTGCAATTTTCTTGCCGGTGAAAAGGAACAATAGCCACATACCCAATTCTGTGCTTTCAAAAGTTCCCATTTCAAAATGGCGTATAGGAAAACCTCATAAATTTGGACCCTATTATAGGTCCTTTCTCCCAGCTGTCACAATGGTTCCCTGGGAAAGTTTTATTGCTCACCTAAAGTCAAGGAATTCAGTGGGAAAGAGTGATGTGACAGCTCAAGTTTGTCTTGCAGAGGTACATTCTTATCCAGGCTTATTTTATTCACAAAACCTCCTGCTCCTTTAACATAGAGCAAGATAGGAAATTCCTCTTTTTACAGAGATTTACTGCCTATTTGTTATAGGATTATGGCTTGAGCTGTGGTCTCAGCTCAGAATGACTTCCTCAGTGGAGACATTGACTACCCAAACTACACCAGCTCCATCCTTAATTTTTGCCCTCTTAATAGTTATTTTTCTATATAAAATCATCCTGCTATTTACTTGTTCTTTATCTGTATTCCCCAAGTGACTAAAACTTCATGAAAGCATGGACCTATTGGCAGTTGTTTAGTACTATATTCTTAACTGTTAGAACAATGCCCATCATGTAGTAGGTGATCAATAAATATGGGTAAATGAGTGAATCAACAAGATCGTGCTGGTGAACACTAGGTTACACAGAAATAGGTAGTAAGGGAAGATATCTAATTTGAGTTCTGATCCACAATTTAATCATGCATGTGGGTGGGACATGGTTCCCTTAGCTTCAGATAGCAGTTGCAAGTCCAAGTTATTCACCTGTGCTTCTGATCTACAAACTATAAACTATAGATGCCAAAGATTGTCTCCTTGGACCTCAGATACCAGTTGCAAGTCCCGGTTGCTACTTGTCCTTCTGACTGGCTATAAATCAGAGATTCCCACAATGTCTCCTTGGATTTTATTAATTTGCTGGAGCAGCTCACAGAACTCAGAGAAACATTTTACTTACTAGGTTGTGGTTTGGTCACTAAGTCATGTCCAACTCTTGCAACCCCATGGACTGTAGTCTGCCAGGCTCCTCTGTCAATTGGATGCTCCAGGCAAGAATACTGAAGTGGATTGCTATTTTCTTCTCCAGGGATCTTTCTGACCCAGAGATCCAACCCAGGTCTCCTGCATTACAGACAGACTCTGCACCAACTGAGCTGTGAGGGTGAAGAAAAGTTAAAATTTTACATAACCTCCTGCTCCTTCTGCCTCTGTAACCCAGCTTGCTCCTTGCAAAGTCTAGATCATGTATGTCTCAGAAAGTGGGGACTCAAAATACTAGGAACTGGAGCTTATTTCACGGACCCTTGTCTTGCTTTTTGCAATCGCCCTAGTCCCTGCAAACCTGCAGACCCACTTAATCATGCCTGGCCATGTATAAAAAACAACAACAACAACAACAACAAAAAACTCTTAACCCCTTTGTTTGGGGCTCAGAGCTTGGAGTGTTAATTCCTCTGGGCCCACAGCATAATAAACCTGAGTTCTCCAACTCTCCATGTGTAGTACTTGGTTTCTCGAGCACTGGTTTCTGCAACATTTCTGAAGGCCCTGGTGAGATTCCAACCACACCGGCCCCTTCAGCAGTCAGACTGGTGCCTTGGCAGGGCTGGAAGGAAGGAACCCTGAGATGAACGAGGAGTCACGCCAACTGACGGTATTCCGGGTTCTCTTTCGGACTGATGTTCTGCCTCTCCAGATGGCCGAGCCCCGACCAGCCTCATTGGAGGGACGGACCAACTTACCAGGAATGGCCACAGGGTAAGGTAAGGTTCCTGGGCGGGTTCCCAGGCAGGAACTTACCCCAACAGGTAGAAGAGGAGACTGATCAGCAACAGTTAAGGAAACCTGGGGACTCAGGAGAAGGGAGGCACTGTGATAGCCTCTGAATGAGTGTGAGTGTGTGATTGCTGATTGAACGGAGTGAGAGAATTTTTTTTTTTTTTTTGAAACTGCAGAGCCAATTCTTTTTGCATATGTAATTTGAAACAACTAGCTTTTTAAAAGACCTGCCTAGGAAAAAGCTTGAAGCTAACCCTTTCCATGTCTTTGAAATACACAGCCCACTTTGCCTGAGACCTCAGCCTTGGGCAAATTAGAAAGCTCAAGCAAAGAAAAAAAGGGGTCAAATAGATATTTTAAATCTCAAAAAGAAAGCTATAAGATCTCTGTCTGTCTCTCTGGATTTATGTATGTCTCAGTGTATGTCTTTTGTTTTTTTTCTGATAATATTGTTGAAGTTGTAAATGAGTTCTAATTTAATTAGCCTAAAGAAAAGTAAGTGCTTATAAATCAAACAATTCTAATTCAAGAAAAATTAACCTAAATAAATGTCAGATTCACATAAACTGGGAAATATTCAATATTAAATATCTAGTGTTAATGTTTGTTTGCTAATCTAATAAGGAAGTAAGATGTATGTTTTTAATAAAGAAGATATAAAAAAATTATAGTTTATAAAGGGAAAAAAAAGTAAGTCTGACTTAAAGATGGCTGTTACAGAAAGTGATTAAAAAGTTTATGGAAAATGGACCCTAAAAAAAGTTTTGTGCATGGTTAGGACTGATTAAGTTTAATTAAGTTTACCTAAATGAGTGAAAATGGAGAGTGAAAAAGTTGGCTTAAAGCTCAACATTCAGAAAACGAAGATCATGGCATCTGGTCCCATTACTTCATGGGAAATAGATGGGGAAACAGTGGAAATAGTGTCAGACTTTATTTTTTTGGGCTCCAAAATCACTGCAGATGGTGA
>SJXQ01010239.1:740823-757428 GCA_006408695.1 Aepyceros melampus | reverse complement strand
GGATGTGAGAGTTGGACTTTGAAGAAGGCTGAGTGGTGAAGAATTGATGCTTTTGAACTGTGGTGTTGGAGAAGACTCTTGAGAGTCCCTTGGACTGCAAGGAGATCCAACCAGTCCATTCTGAAGGAGATCAACCCTGGGATTTCTTTGGAAGGAATGATGCTAAAGCTGAAATTCCAGTACTTTGGCCACCTCATGCAAAGAGTTGACTCATTGGAAAAGACTCTGATGCTGGGAGGGATTGGGGGCAGGAGGAGAAGGGGACAACAGAGGATGAGATGGCTGGATAGCATCACTGACTCGATGGATGTGAGTCTGAGTGAACTCCGGGAGTTGGTGATGGACAGGAAGGCCTGGCGTGCTGCGATTCATGGGGTTGCAAAGAGTCAGAGACGACTGAGTGACTGAACTGAACTGAACTGAGTCTTCAAAAGGATTGATATACATTTTGAAGAAATGTTGTTAATATCTATCTTTAGCACCATCAACTCAATGGACATGAGTTTGAGCAAACTCCTAGAGCTGGTGAAGGAGAGGGGAGCCTGGCATCCTGCAGCCCGTGAGGTCGCAAAGAGTTGAACATAATTTAGCAGCTGCACAACAATGCCAAGGACCCTGGGACTGTTGTCCTAAACTTCCATCATCAATTCACTCTTTCAGTTTGTACATTTCAGGAAGGGAAAGAGCTTCTCAAGAGAAAAGCCTGCACCCTCCAGAAACACATCCCTTCTTCAATTTAGAAGCTTCTCACTCTTGTATCTTTGCTTTGTTGGTTCTTGTCACAGGAAGGAGATGTGGACTTTCTAACTGAGTCTCTGCTAAAGCTAAATCAGCATCTCCTCATGTGCATGTGCTGTGGCAAGCCTCGCAGTACCCGTTCCTCACCTCACTGTGCAAGGCATGGGACCTGCACGTATTCACCTCTGATGAGTCAGATCTTCCTTGAAGGGCAGCGAGGTTGTCAAGAATCTCAGTATCAACAAGCTCTCAGCATGGATGGGGGGTGGATTCCAAACTTTTCCGTGAGAGACATTTCTTCCCCATCCTCCAAGTTCGTGCTGTGAACATTCCCCACGTTATTTTCCATAAAAGAACTCAGCAGAGCCAAATCGTTTCTATCACTTTTGTTTTCAGTTGTCCTTTAGATCAAGTTTAAGCTTTTCTAGTTTTGAGTTGGAGTTCTAACGCCAAGTCTTTGCGACCAACGAAGACCTACAGTATAGCTCAGGAAACTCTCTGCTCAATACTATGTAGTAACAGCCTAAATTGGAAAAGATTTTGAAAAAGAATAGATATAGGGATGGGCTTCCCAGGTGGCTCAGTGGCAAAGAACCCACCTGCCAATGCAGGAGATGCAGCTTGATCCCTAAGTTGGGAAGATGCCCTGGAGAAGGTAAATGGCAACCCACTCCAGTATTCTTACCTGGGAAATCCCCTGGACAGAGGAGCCTGGGGTCTACAGTCCATGGGGCCACAAAGAGTCAAACCAAACTGAGCAAATAAACAACAATGTGTATATGTGTAACTGATTCACTTTGCTGCACACCTGAAACGAACACAACATGTTAATCAACTGTGCTGTGCTTAGTCACTCAATTGTGACTTAGTTGTGTCACTTAGTTGTGTCTGACTCTTTGTGACCCCATGGACTGTAGTTCGCCAGGCTCCCCTATCCATGGGGATTCTCCAAGCAGGATTACTGAGGTGGGCTGTCATGCCCTCCTCCAGGGAATCTTCCCAACCCAGGGATTGAACCCAGGTCTCCCACACTGCAGGCAGATTCCTTAGCATCTGAACCACCAGGGAAGCCCAGGAATACTGGAGTGGGTAGCCTATCCCTTCTCCAGGGATAAGGGAACTTCCCAACCCAGGAATCGAACTGGGGTCTCCTGAATTACGGGTGAATTTTTTACCAGCTGAGCTACCAGAGAAACCCACTAATCAACTAGAATCCAATATAAAATTTAAAAGTTTTTTTAAATTGTGCTGTCACAAGGCATCGTGACTTCCTCACCCTGTGAATCTTATCCACCTTATCCATCTCTGCACACACACTTTTGTAAAAAGTTTAATGTTACTGATTTGGCAGGAGGAGGTGTAAAAATTATGTCAGTGTTAAGACAGGACTTAGTCCTGAAAAATGTGTTCTCACAGAAGCATGACAGTAACTGACAGATGTTGAATGACACCCACTGTTCCCGGTGGTGCACAACCTAGGTATTTCCAGGTGAAAACTGCTCCACGGGAGTAGGGGGAAGAGCAGTCTTTCCTGTCTTCCAGGGTAGTCAGAGTGTGTTGTCAGTCTCTTCTGAGTTGGAGAGGGCGTAATAAATGCTTCTGGATTACCAGGTTAGCCAGACATCCAGAAAATTTGAGTCCTTTCAGGATTTTCTAAAATTAATTTTGGCTGCCCTGTGTGGATTTCTCTAGTTGTGGCGAGCTGAGGTTACTCTCTAGGGGCAGTGTGTAGGCTTTCATTGCAGTGGCTTCTCTCGCTGCAGAGCACAGGCTCTAGGGCACGTGGGCTTCAATAGCTGTGTCACCTGGTCTCAGTAGTTGCGGCTCGTGGGTTCTAGAGCCCGGGATCAGTAGTTGTGGTGCATGGGTTTTTTTTGCTCTGCAGCATGTGGGATCTTGCTGGCGAGGGCTTGAACCCATGTTCCCTGCATTGGCAGGCAAATTCTTAACCACTGGACCCCTAGAGAAGTCCCAGATCCTTTCAGTTTTGAGCAAGGGATTAAATAGAATGATCTGGGTTTTCCTGGATTACTGTAAGTCCTGTATATATGAATCTTCAAGTTGTAAACTTTCAGAGATGCGAACACACATTAGCATGTCCAATCACCTAAGTGAGTTCGAGTGTCTGGTGTACAGTGTCACGTGTAGACAAGTGACTGTGCTTTTGTGTACTTCGTACTTACAATACTATATAGTCATATAGTGTCTTTATTTCAAGCCCAGGCTATCTGGAAGCAAGTGTAAAAGCAGTGGTGGCGTATCTGGTATTGGTGTAGTTTTCAAGGTATAGTATTGTATGATTAACTGTGTTTTCTTTATTTTTTGTGTATGTTTTATGCATTATTTGTTTGAAAAGTATTATAAAAGCCTATTACAGTACTGTACTATGAAGCCCACTGTGTTCATTGGGTATCTAAGCTAACTTTGTTGGACTTAGAAATAAATTCGACTCACAAACTTGCTCTCAGAATGGAACTCGTTCACATGTAGGGGACTTAACTCTCTCAAGGGTTTTTTTTCTTTCTTTTTGGCTGCACTGTGGGGCACATGGAACTTGCCCAGTCGAGGATCGAACATGTGCCCCCTGCAGTGACAGCTCAGAGTCTTAACCACTGAATTACCCAGAGAGCCTTGTGAAGATGTCAGAAGTTTTAAGAGGAGGAGGCTTGAGAAGAGTGTAAGAAAAACAGAACATCTGTTCTCTGTAAAAAGAATAAGCAAACAAAACAAACAAAACCAATCAAGCCCTACCCCTAACCTTCCCTTCCTGGCTGGCTTCTCCAGGTAGCTCTCTCTTGTCTTGGCGTCTGTGAGACGGAAAAGTGCTACAATGAACATTGGAGCACATGCGTCTTTTTCAATCATGATTTCCTCCGGGCGCATGCCCAGTACTGGAGTGGTTGTGTCATAAGGTCATTTTAGCCCTAGGTTTTTAAGGAATCTCCACACTGTTTTCCATAATGACTGTGCCAGTTTGCATTCCAGCCCACAGTGAAAGAGGGTTCCCTTTTCTCCACACCCTGTCCAGCATTTATTGTTTACAGGGATGGGGAGCCTGGTGAGCTGCCATCTGTGGGGCCGCACAGAGTCAGACACGACTGAAGCGACAGCAGCAGCAGCAGCAACATGGATTTTAGGCTTAAAACAATCCATGACTATCCTTTGATCATTCCAAGGAGAAAATAGAACTTTCCTCTGGCTGTCACCCCTTCCTCTCTGCCCGAACACCTCCGTGTCAAGGACTGTGCCCATCACTGAATTGGCTGGAAACAGGTGAAGATGGTCCAGTTAGAAGGGGCTGCACAGGGCTCCCAACCCAGATCCGTGTCCTAGATCTCTCCTAAACCCCACATCAGGCCCCAAGTAAGCTCAGGAAATAAGCCCAGGCTGTGTCTGGAGCCTTTATACAGGTCAGAGAAGGACACACGATGGGAGACCAGGGTTTTGCTTTCCTTTGCTGACTTTTGACAAGCTAGACTGTCTGGGAAAGTTTGCACGAAGGCCAAGTCTATGGCTAAACTCGGAGCTCTTCACGTTCCAGGACTATCATTCCTGACCCTTTTCTTGGACAGTAAATAACTCTTGGCTTTGACAAACCAGCCCTGCTGACACATTGGTGATGGCTGTGGGTGGGGCAGAGTCTGGGTGTCTCCAAGGAGAGCCTGGTGCTCTTAGCCTAGTCTCACCCTCTCAACTCTTATTTCCTCATTGCAAATATGGTGGTAACTGTGGCCCTGAGAGTGACCAAGGCCGGGGTCAGATGTCTTACAGTGAATCCTGGGTGCTCCAGGCTCCAATACAGGGGAGACTCAGCCCCACAGCTGCCAGGAATATCAATGGTGATGACCCACGGCTTATTCCTCAGGGGCCAGCATCTCACCCAGAAAGGCTCTGGATCGCCCAAGGTTACTGCCACTTTCAGGAGGCGGCTGATGCTGGGATACGAGAGCCCATCCTTTTCTTACCTGGGACACGCAGGCTTTGGGGCTTCTTAAAGTATCAGATGAGGACTCAGTCATAACCTGCCTTAGGGGTCAGCTTCTCCGACTCCTCAACCATGTCATACTCACTTCCTCACAGGCAGGAGAATTTCCTGCGCTCGCCTCAACAAAACGACTGCCTGTAGCTCTCCCACCCAGGGCACTCAAACTAAGTGACATTCTCTTCATGACCACCATTCCTTCAGAGGTCAGCTTTAAGAGGCATGGTATTACTTAACATGTGTAAAGTTGATAGCTAGTGCAAAGCTGCTTGTATAGCACAGAGAGCTCAAATTGGTGCTCTGTGACAACCTGGAAGGGTGGGAGGGAGGCTTCAGAGGGAGGGGTTATACGTATATATGTAGCTGATTCCTCTTGTACAGAAGAAACCAACACAACATTGCAAAGCAATTATTCTCCAATTAAAAAATTTTTAAAGGTACTAAAAAAAGACACATGGTATTAACATCACCCCAGAAAAAGGACTTGTTTTGTAGTTAGAAGGAAAAAATTTTTCAGATGTATATCTTTGATATTTATTTCCCTTTCTGGAAGCTATAGGGCTTCCCAGGTGGCTGACTGGTAATCTGCCTTCCAATGCAGGAGATGCAGATGTGGGTTCGACCCCTGGGTCAGGAAAATCCCCTGGAGGAGGGCATGGCAATCCACTCCAGTATTCTTGCCTGGAGAATCCCATGGACAGGGGAGCCTGGCAGGCTATAGTCCATGGAATCGAAAAGAGTCGGACACAACGGAAGGACTGAGCACGCACGCACTGGAGGCTATGGCTTTCCTACGGAGGCCTGGGGAGGACCAGTGGGACTCCAGTGACAAAGTTCCAGTGACTCTAAAAATCTGTACATAAAATAACTTGAGAGACAGATTGAAAAGAAATTCCAAATTCCACAGACCCGCTAAGCTGAGATGCTGGAAGATGGGTGCAAGGTTAGCAGAGTTTTGAAGGAAAGTTAGGAAAGTGACAAGCAAGAGGAGGTGGGGAACTTTAGAGGGGAGAGATTTTTCTCTAATTTCCTGGATTACTTTTAATGGTTAAAAAATAATCCACATCTGTTCATTTACTGCAAGAGTTCTTGTAATTTGAGAGCCTTTCAGGAGAGGGGAGGATGGCTGTGGATTTATACAGAGTTAAATCTCATGACATGAACACGCAATCGGAGGCCCCACCTGTGTGTACAATGTACTTAAAGGATTAGAGCAAACTTTGGAATTATAATATGTTTTACCTGGAGCAGGCACCTTACTCTTTAAGCTGTTATTTCCTTGAAGGAGGTGGGAGGAAAGAAAACCATCAATTCTCTCAGGTCCTCAGGTGCATAAGACTCTCTGCTTGTGGGACTTAATGAAGATTTAGGTGCAGGTGGATAAAAGATGCATTATTGATATATTTTATTTTAAACCTATTTTCAATACTTGTGATTCCAGTTCCAAGAGGTTGCTTGCCCGTGCCCTGAAAGAAAATGACATTTTCAGGGAGATACCAAGGCCAAGGGGCCAGGGAAGCAGTCACAGTCTAAGGGGCTAGTGAGTGTAGAAAGGGGAATTTTTTATTTTTTCTGTCTTGGGTTAAAACTCCATGTGCTCTTTTTTATGTGAAATTTAAAATCTTTTCTTTAAACTGGAATAGAGTTGCTTTAAAATGTCATGTTAGGGACTTCCTCGGTGGCTTGGTGATAAAGAATCCCCTTTAGGAGACACTGGTTCAATCCCTGATGTGGGAAGATCCCACAGGCTGTGGAGCAGCTAAGCCCATGCACCACGACTACTGAACCCGTGTCCTCTATAGCCTGGGAGCTGCAACTACGGAGCTCATGTGCGGCAACTGCGAAGCCTGCTTGCCCGAGAGCCCGTGCTCTGCAACAGAGAAACCAGCACAATGAGAATCTCAAGCACCGCAGCTAGAAAGCAGCCCTTACTTGCTGCAACTAGAGAAAGGCCTGAGGACCAACAAAGACCCAACACAGCCCCCACCCCCCAAAAATGTTGTGTTAGTTTCAAGTATACAGCAAAGTGAACCGGATATACGTATACATACATCCCTTCCTTTCTGGATTTCCATGTAGGTCACCACAGAGCACGGAGTGGAGTTCCCTGTGCTATACAGTAGCTTCTCACTAGTTAACTACTTTATACATCTGTTGCTGTTGTTCAGTCACTTAGCCTTGTCCAACTCTTTGCGACCCCATGGACTGCAGCATGCCAGGCTTCCCTGTCCTTTACTATTTCCCCAAGTGTGCTCAAACTCTTGTCATTGAATCGATGAGGCCAATCAGATACATACGAGCATATATACGCCAATGAGTTTCAAAAGAAGTGTTGCTTCTTTGGAACTGGTTCCCATTTTCCCTTCAGGGTCTTCAAGAAATAAAAGTAAATACTCAATATTCTCAATTTTTCCAAATGTATCCCTGGGCTAAAGGGGGTGATTATTAAAATGACACAGACATTTCTTTCCCCTCCAGGTAATCGATTAGCCAATAACAGAGTGCTGTTGTTGTTGCTGTTCAGTTGCTAAACTGTGTCCAACTCTTTTGCGACCCCATGGATTGTAGCCCCCCAGGCTCCTCTGTCCATGGGATTTCCCAGGCAAGAATCCTGGAGTGGGTTGCCATTTCCTCCTCCAGAGGACTGTCCCAACCCAGGGATCAAATCCACATCTCCTACATTGGCAGGTGGATTCTTTACCATCAGGAAAGCCTGTAACAGAGGGTAGAACATTTATAAAAGAATGATCATCCTCTGCTATTCACTAAGCTACTAATTTCCGTAAATTACTCTCCATAGATTAGTCAGGCAGGCAGAGGGTGGGAGAACACTGTAACCAGAAAAACTCAGTAGCATGCAGTCTTAGGAAGCAGAAAATCACACAGAGATATGTCTAAAAATGACACAGTACTTTATTTTAAAAACACTCAGGTGTTACAAAAAATACATAGAAAAATAAAGTTTGATTGGGGTATTTGGCTAAACTTAGACTCACAAATTTGTGTATTAAGATTGGAGCAGAGCTCGTTATACACATGGAAAACCTAAACCGATTTATTAAATAGGATAGACACAGGTCTGGGTCCGGGGTGCACCCTCCAGTGTACTCATCAAGAATGGATATATTAGCTCTTCAAATGTCATTCTACCAGTTTGGCTATGGCTGAGTGACTACAGGGGAAAAACAAGATGGATTCACCAAACCAAATCATTCTAAACAAAGACTTTTTTTTTCCTTTTTGCAACACAATGTACATCACAGTAAAATGTTTAACACTTGCAGGTTTGGGGGCATCGAAATAATTCAGTGCAGAGGGAGGCAGAGAAAGGGTCCTGACCAGAGAGTGAGCACTGAACGCTTAAGACATGTAAGTAGGAGAAAGCCCTCCCTCGGTGCCTCCATTTCTGTGCAGGCAACACGTGGCACTGGAAGTATTTCAATGTGGAGCTCAAGCGACAGAAAATGCGGTGAAATGAGCCAACCTTCTATCAACTTTGGTAGTTTTGCCACAAACAGTAAATTGGACTTTGTTAATAGGAGGAAATTGAAAGGTTTCTCACTGAACAGAATTAAGTAGCGGGATCAAGAGATTTCCAGGGCTTGGGGTACCTCATTAGTAACTGGCTTTTTCTTTTCCATGCTGATATCTCCCCTCTCCCAGGTCACCTGAGATAACAGAATAAAAACAGAAGCATGGCCAGAATTTTCCTGTGCCCTCTTCTCATTCTCTCTGAGGTCACCAGGTAACTCACTTGGGGGGAACCTCCACTTTTTTGATAAACATTAAACACAGTTCCTAAAACATCTGGACAGTTTCATTGGCTTAGTGATGGAAGCCACTATAATGTGTTCTGAAAATGGTTTCCTTTTTCTCTTAGCCTCTTCAACAAAGTGCCATCAGCCCCATTAGCTTGCTCATGAGCGGGGCTTCCTAAGGCCCACGCCCCCTTCCTTCACACCCCACCCCCTCAGGCCTGGATTCCCACCAGACAGCTCCATGGCACCTGACCCTTCACTCTGCTGTGTTCCTCCTTATGTGTGAAAGCTCAGTACCTCTTACCTCCTTTGCCTGCAGGGATCCCAGAGGGTTTTGACTTTGAACTGTAACAACAGAGCCACCAGAAAGTCCTATAAAAGCAGCAGTGACCTTCTGGAGCTGTCATGTCTTTAAATAGATTTGGGATTTAATGCTGTATATTTTTAAAGAAAAGACATAAGAATTTTTAGGGTTTTTTTTTTCAATGCATGTCTTTTAGCCAATTCAGAATCTGCTCCCCCACTACTTTTCTTTTTTAAACCCAGGAAGAGATAAAGCTTTGGCGGGGGGTGGGGGGTGGGGGAGACCAGATCTCAAGGCTAAATAAGGTGTATGTTAGGTGCAGTCATAAAAGTCGGGACTGAAAAGAAGTGCTTCAGTGGGTGACTGCCATGGAAAAGGAACGAAAAATAAAAACAGGAGGGAAGGAAGGAACTTAAAGAATTATGTGATCTGTCACACTGTAGTATTAATTACAGCCCGAAAACTCCAGGAACCTTCTTATTCTAAATTCACAGGCACAGAGCAAAAGGTCCAGAAGAGGATTTTTTTTTTTTTTTTTTTTTTCCTTTTGCTAAGGACTCTTCCTTAGACCACTGTCTTGGATATGCAGAGATTCTCCTGGCCTGGGCTCACCTCCCGCAACAGAGGTCGGTTTATACAGCTTGTCCTAAGGCCACAGTGAGTGCTTCTTGTTCTGCACGGGTCACTCTGTAAATACTTAAGTTGGCATATTATTTTAAAAGGAATAATCAGAAGCTTCTATTTCATCTCCTCCTCCCCATCTCCATATCCTGTGCCAATTTGTGCTGGGCACGAAAGGTTTTTTTGTGAGGTCCTCTGTTTCCATCTGTCCCAGAGACAAAGAGAACCTTGGCTGTAGTCCAAGGCCAATGAGAGGCTTTTGACCTTCAGTTTATTTCAGTAGGTGACATCCTGAGCTGTCCTCCCACTCCCCCTTCAGGTGGGCTCTTTCCCAGTGGATGCTCAGTTACACAAGAGGATGGAGTAGGAGGAACAGAATCTTCAGAAGTGATGTGGACAAACCCTGAAAAGTCACCCCAAGTGCTAGAAAGAACACTTGGCTCTATCCCTCCCCACTTCAAGCAGGGGTCTAAAAGCAAAAACGATCCCCCCTTCTGTGTTGGGGGAACAATTTGGATATGAAATCATTCCCTGTCCGAGATCTTTCATTGGCCCACCAGTGAAGAATCTGGGATTTCCACACAAACCTCCATGTGTTCTGGTCTGTCTATCATTGCCCATTCCTTCCTGACCCGGGGGCCCTTTCGCCTTCCAGGGGGGCCACCTAGAGAAGAGAGTTCTTGATCTAGCATGGATGTCAGAGCTGGTGTTACCAGAAAGCTGGGCTCCAGCCACCCAGGCAGTAAACGTAGGGGTAGTACGGGTAGGTATTGTGCATGGAGATGAGGGATCCCTGTGAGAAGCCCTCCTCTTTGAGAGCTGGCAAGGAAGAGTGCTTCTCCAGGTTGCCCAGGTCCGAGGTGAGCTGCTTCCGCTTGGTCTTATAGCGTCTGTTCTGGAACCATATTTTCACTTGGGTCTCCGTGAGCTTGAGGTTCTTGGCCAGGTGAGCCCTTTCGGGGGCCGACAGATACTTCTGATGGCTGAATTTCCTCTCCAACTCAATGACCTGAGTGTGAGAGAAGGCAGCCCGGGAGCGCTTCTGAGGCTGCTTGGTGGCTGGGGGTAGGTTCTGTAAGGCGCTAGGAGGGTTTTCACAGTCCAGCAGATAAGTCTCTAAGTGCCCATCTGGAAAGGAGAGGGGAGAAGCAGGGAGGGGAAGGGAAACATTACATGGTAGCAGCAAAGAGAACAGAATTCTATCTACTCTCATCTCTTTTGAGTGAACAAACAGCCCACTGTCAGTTGGATACATTGCACTAAGGAACTCCTTAGTTCTTATGACCAACCTAGACAGCATATTAAAAAGCAGGGACATTACTTCATCAACAAAGATCCATCTATTCAAGGCTATGGTTTTTCCAGTAATCACGTATGGATGTGAGAGTTGGACTACAAAGAAAACTGAGTGCTGAAGAATTGATGCTTTTGAACTGTGGTGTTGGAGAAGACTCTTGAGAGTCCCTTGGACTGCAAAGAGATCCAACCAGTCCATCCTAAAGGAAATCAATCCTGGGTGTTCATTGGAAGTACTGCTGTTGAAGCTGAAACTCCAATATTTTGGCCACCTGATGCGAAGAGTGGACTCATCTGAAAAGACCCTGATGCTGGGAAGGATTGGGGGCAGGAGAAGGGGATGACAGAGGAAAAGATGGTTGGATGGCATCACCGACTCAATGGACACGAGTTTGGGTAAACTTCAGGAGTTGGTGATGAACAGGGAGGCCTGGCGTGCTTTGGTTCATGGTGTCACAAAGAGTCGGACACGACTTGAGCAACTGAACTGAACTGAAGAGTTCTAACTCCTAAGAAGTGCTTAGGAGTAAGGAACTCCCTGAGTGGGGCTGCTGGCCAGTCATGTAGATTATGTGTTAGTTTCTTAATAGTCACCAAGTCTCCAAAGTAGGAGAGGCTAATGCTAGAACTTCCTGCCCTATTGCCCTGTAGAATTAAATACGGATTCTGTATCTGTCTAGAGGAATGGGAGATGGGAGGAAAGAAAGACTGAGAAATAAGAATCCAGTAAAGTGGGGCCCCCAAGGCATCCAGAGGGGCATCCAGAGTTAACATTCGGGTGACATGAGAGGGCTAGTGTGGTAAGAGAGTTCATTCTCTGGCTTTAATCCCCTTTTGCTTCTCTTGCCATTTGAAGGCAATGGCACCCCACTCCAGTACTCTTGCCTGGAAAATCCCATGGATGGAGGAGCTTGGGAGGCTGCAGTCCATGGGGTCGCTGAGGGTCGGACACGACTGAGCGACTTCACTTTCATTTTCACTTTCATGCATTGGAGAAGGAAATGGCAACCCACTCCAGTGTTCTTGCCTGGAGAATCCCAGGGTCGGGGGAGCCTGGTGGGCTGCCGTCTATGGGGTCGCACAGAGTCAGACACGACCGAAGTGACTTAGCAGTAGCAGTAGCAGTTGCTTCCCTTGTGGTTCAGCTGGTAAAGAATCCTCCTGCAATGTGGGAGACCTGGGTTCAATCCCTGGGTTGGGAAGATCCCCTGGAGAAGGGAAAGGCTATCCACTCCAGTATTCTGGCCTGGAGAATTCCATGGACTGTATAGTCCATGGGGTCACAAAGAGTGGGACACGACTGACTGACTTTCACTTTACTTTCCCTCAATAAACCGTTTCTCTCTCGCTCTGCACAGTCATGTCTGAACTCTTTGCAACCCCACAGACTGTGGACAGGCTCCTCTGTCGAATGGGATTTTCAGTGAGCCACTGCCACACCTCATAGGAAGGGTGCCTATTGTATGGTGAGGGTGGATACCTAGACTTATTGTGGTGATTACCTTGTAGTGTATACAAAGATCAAATTATTATGTTGTACATCTGAAACTAATATTATGTACCAATTTTACCTCAATTAAAAAAACTGATAGAAAAAAAATAAGTCTACTCTAAATGTTCCTATGAGATTATATATATAGCTCCTGGAGACCAGAGGGGCTCCTTGACTTACTAGTCTGGTTTTTTTTTTTTTTTTGGCAGAGGGAGGGGCCTTATTTGGACCATTTTTGAAGTCTTCATTGGCATTGTTACAATAGTGTTTCTGTTTTATGTTCTGGTGTTTTGACTGATCTTAGCCCCTCTACCAGGGATGGAACCTGTACCCCCTGCGTTGTAAGGTGAAGTCTTAACTGGACCCCCAGGGAAGTCCCCAAGACTTATTGTGTTTTATTGCACATGGGACTGGGAAGCAAAGGGCATCTTTGCTGATCAAACCCTGACTTATTAATATTAATATATTATTTATCAATAACTCATTATATGTTAGTTATTGTGTTGCCAAGAGGTAACTGGGGGTGGAAAGGATCAAGGGTCGAGAGGTGGCTGGGATTGGTCTCGGGGTTTCCATCTGGGACTGGAGAGTGGTGGGCGCCGTGTGCCTGCTCCTCTTTGAGCTCTGGGCACCAAGAACCCGCTGCGCAGGGCACCTTGCGGGGCGAATCAAGTCCATGTCTAAATCCTGCGCAGCCCTGATGCCGGGGCTCAGAGTTAAGCTCCGAGGCTCGCCCGTGGCGGAGACGGTGAAGTTCCCTTCTCCTGTCGCCGCGGGGCCCCGCAACCCTGCCTCCGGAGCTCCGGGAGGTCCGCCTAGCACCCGCCCTCACGCGGTTGCAGCCGGTGGGCCTGCCCATTCTTCCTGGGGGACGCAACCCGGCCCAGCCCGGCCTCTCCAGCCTCGCCGGCTTACCTGGCTCGGTCTCTACCGGTTTCTCGGCCTCCTCGCTGCCGGCGCGGGTCTGGTCGCTCTGCCGGTCCTCCGGCGCCCGGGAGCCGCCTTTTCCTCCCTCGGGCTCCGGCTTCGGGTCTTGCCTCGGGTACTGCTGACGCGAAGGCTGCGGCTGTGGGCTGCCCGCGTGACCTCCGCGCCGGTCAGCGCCGTCCCAAAGGATGTCCTGGATGAGGAAGGAGGTGAGCGGCTTGGTCTGGGTGGGCGGCACAGCCTGGGGGCTGCAGCCTACGGCCCCCGCGTTCCCGGGCCGTGGCTCCGGAGTCCGGAGCATCCCAGCGTCTTGGCCCCGGCGCTCGCCCTCAGGCCCCAGAGGCAGCGTCCAAGCTGAGCCCGCGGCTCCCGCACCACTTTCACTTTCCGCGGCCCCGCGCACTTATAGCCCTTGGGGCGCGCCGCGCCGCCTTCCCATTGGCCGCGCGCCCGAACCGCGCAGCTGATTGGCCGCCCGGCGCTCCAGGTGAACGAAAAGGGAAGTCCCTCGCACAGTCTCGGTCCAGTCTTTACCATAAAGGATTTCTTTCACAAGTTCCTTCTTCAGGATCCTGGCTCGTTTTACCAGGCTGGGAGAAAAAGCAAAGCGGATCTCCTTTGCTCCAGCCCACAATATGTTTAGCTGCTTCTGGGGAATCATGATGCAGAAGAGAAATACTCTATTCAGCTCTTAGAGATTGGTAAAGTGCCTTTGCGTTCGTGCATAGTCGTGCAGTCGTGTCCGACTCTTTGTGATCCCATGGACTGCAGCCCCCCAGGCTCCTCTGTCCACGGGGCTTCTCCAGGGAAGAATGCTGGAGTGGGTTGCCATGCCCTCTTCCAGGGAATCTTCCCAACCCAGGGATGCACGCCCGCATTGCAGGCGGATTCTTTACCATCTGAGCCACCAGGGAAGCCCAAGAATACTGGAGTAGCCTATCCCTTTTCCAGGGAATCTTCCCCACCTAGGAATCGAACCGGAGTCTCTTGCATTGCAGGCGGATTCTTCAACTGAGCTACCAGGGAAGTCCAAAGAGTAAAGTACTTTACTCACAAAGAAGTAGATGGGGCAGTTTCCTTCATCCCACCTTACAGATGAGAATTCTGGGTGCCTAACGACGAGGAGACATCTACTAAATCTAAGACTGTCAAAGAGATGTGACAGCTAAGTGCAGGACCTGACCCCTGGCTGGATTCTCTCTTGCACTTTATTGGGACAGTCGATGAAAGTGGTAATAAGACCAATGGCTTAAAGTGCTGAATCAGTGTGTTACATTTACTGAAGTTACTAACAGTACTGTGATTGTATAAAAGAATATTCCTGGGAAATAATCACTAATGTATGTAGGGGTAAAGACCCATAGTGTATGTAACTTACCATCAGTTGGTTCAGACCAATGATATAGATAAATTCTATATGATAAAGTGAATGGTTTAAAAAATTAATTGGTGAATCCAGAGAAAGGATATATTGATGTTCTTTTGAATTATTTTTATATAAGCAGCTTTTCTGTGGGTCCTAGTCTAAGACACCTTCCATTCAACTGAAAACTTTTCAAGATCATATGTTGTGTGTCTGGGAAGGAGGAAAAGGAAGCAGGTTATCGTGGATAAAGCAATGCTAAAGAGAACCACACTCTACAATGGGAAGGTCTTTGGCAAAGAGTTTTCTTCTCTCATTTTTTCATTTAAAAAATTGTTATGTTTTCTTTTGAAATAGTTATAAATTCCCAGGAAGCTTCAAAATCAGCACTCCTAACTTCCCTCAATGGTGACATATTATATAACTGTAGTATAATATTAAAAAACAGGAAATTGACATTGATACACACCATTAACTAGACTACAGACCTTATTTTATTTTTACCATTTAAAAAGCTTGCATTCATGTGTGTGTGTGTCTGTGTCTGGGTGTAGCTCTATGCAATTTTATCACATGAATAGATCTTGTAAAGCCACAATTAAGATACAAATTGTCTTTTTCTAAAAAACACCACCAGGCACACACAGAAAACCACTGAAATTTAAAATTTTACCAACATGATTTCTTGTACATCCCCTTTTACATTAAATATTCACTTTGTCTTTTTCTGTCATATTCAAAATTCTATTTTGACTTTATTATCTGCATTTCAATGTTGTAAATGGTGTTTGTCCTTAATTACACAATAAAAGTAAAAAAAAGAAAAGGATATGGAATTGTTCCATCACCACAAAAGTACTCCCTGTGCTATCTCATTGTTTTTGTGTACCCAAACCCCTTCTCTCCATCAGGCACCTCTGGTAACACTAATCTATTCTGTATAATTTACTACCAGAATATTCTATAAGTGGAATCCAACGTCATACAGCATGTGACCTTGTGGAATTGGGGATTTTTTGCTGAGGATGATGCCTCTAGGCCACTCAGACTGTTGCATGTATTAATAGTGAATGCTTTTTAAAGTTGCTGAATAGTATTCTACTGTATGGATCTGCCAGTTTGTTAATCATCCACTCACTGAAAGACAAATGATTTGTGTCCAGGGAGTTTTTGTTTTGCTCTGCTGCTGCTGCTAAGTCGCTTCAGTCATGTCCGACTCTGTGCAACCCTGTAGACAGCAGCCCACCAGGCTCCGCCGCCCCTGAGATTCTCCAGGCAAAACACTGGAGTGGGTTGCCATTTCCTCTCCAATGGGTGAAAATGAAAACTGAAAGTGAAGTCACTGAGTTGTGTCCAACTCTCAGCAACCCCATGGACTGCAGCCCACTACGCTCCTCCATCCATGGGATTTTCCAGGCAAGAGTACTGGAGTGGGGTGCCATTGTCTTGTTTTGCTCTATTTTGCTATTTTGAATGAAAGTATTGTAGACATTCATGTACAGGTTTTTGTATAAACATGATTTTTCATTTCTCTCAGATAAATGTTCAGGGATGCAATTGCTGGACCATATCGTAATTACGTGTTTAGTTTCATAAAAACTGCCAAACTATCTTCCGGAGTGGTTGTACCATTTTTAGATTTCCACCAGCAATGTATGAGAGTTCCACTTTCTCCACATCCTCATCAGAAGCATTTGGTGTTATTGTTATTTCTTATTTTAGCCATTCTAATAAAAAATAAAGCTGAGCACTGAAGAATTGATGCTTTAGAACTGTGGGGTTGGAGAAGACTCTTTGAGAGTCCCTTGGACTGCAAGGAGATCAAACCAGTCAATGCTAAAGAAAATCAGTACTAACTATTCATTGGAAGGACTGATGCTGAAGCTGAAACTCCAGTACTTTAGCCACTTGATCCTAATAACTGACTCATTAGAAAAGAATCTGATGCTGGGAAAGATTGAAGGCAGGAGGAGAAGGAGATGACAGAGGATGAGGTGATTGGATGGTATCACCAACTCAGTGGACATGAGTTTGAATAATCTCTGGGGTTGGTGATAGACAGGGAGGCCTGGCGTGCTGCAGTCCATGGGGTCACAGAGTTGGACATGATTGAGCGACTGAACT
>SJXQ01010239.1:695948-739953 GCA_006408695.1 Aepyceros melampus | reverse complement strand
GTCCTGGGTGTTCATTGGAAGGACTGATGCTAAAGCTGAAACTCCAATACTTTGGCCACCTCATGGGAAGAGTTGACTCATTGGAAAAGACCCTGATGCTGGGAGGGATTGGAGACAGGAGGAGAAGGGGACGACAGAGGATGATATGGCTGGATGGTATCACCGACTTGATGGACATGAGTTTGAGTGAACTCCAGGAGATGGTGATGGACAGGGAGGCCTGGCATGCTGGTATTCAGGGGGTCGCAAAGAGTTGGACTTGAATGAACTGAACTGAATAGTCCATTGGGATTTTAATTTTTAATTTGTATTTACCAAATGTTGAAAATCTTTCATGTACTGTGCCTTATATATCTCTTCTTTGGTGAAATATCCATTCAAATCTTTACATATGTTGTAATTGGATTTGGGGGGAGTTGTTGAGTTTTGATAGTATTTTTTTTTACACATTCTATATATGTCTTTGTTGAATATATGATTGCAATTATTTTTTCCTAGTCTGTAGCTTTTCTCTCCATCTTTTTAACAGGATATTTCATAGAACAAAAGTTCTTTATTGTGGTGAATTTTAAAGAAATTTTATTGTAAGTCTAGGAACAAAGCCTAAGAACTCTTTGCTTATTCCTAAGTCTAAAGATGCACTCCTACGTTACCGTCTAAAAGTTTTAGATTTTACTTTTCAATTCATGATCCATTTGACTTATTTTTTGCATATGATATGATATTTAGGTTGAGTGGCCTCTTCTCATTTTTAAAATTTAGAGCGAGGTGGCATTTCACATCAGTGTGGGGAAATGTAAATTTTTATTGTGGTGAATTTTTAAGAAATTTTATTGTAAGTCTAGGAACAAAGCCTAAGAACTCTTTGCTTATTCCTAAGTCTAAAGATGCACTCCTGCGTTACCGTCTAAACGTTTTAGATTTTACTTTTCAATTCATGATCCATTTGACTTATTTTTTACATATGATATGATATTTAGGTTGAGTGGCCTCTTCTCATTTTTAAAATTTAGAGCGAGGTGGCATTTCAAATCAGTGTGGGGAAATGTAAATTATTTAATAACCAGTACTGCCACTTGGAAAAAATAAAGTTATATTCTTATAACAAAATAAACCCCAGATGGCTCAAAGATTTAAAACATAAACAGGCACAGGAAAAAAGAATAGTTTAACCACACTCATTATTTTGGAAATACAAATCAAAACCACGTTTAGATACCTTCTTTCCACCTATCAGATCAATAGAGCTTAGAAAGACGGATGATGTCTAGTGTTTGTGGGTGTATGAGGAAGAGTTGCTCCTATACTGTTGGAGAGTAAGTCAGTTTTGTATATTTGGAGGCCAGCTTGGCAAAATCTGTCAGAATTAAAACTGGGTGTATCCTTTGACACAGATATTTCATTCTTTGAGATTTACCCTGTGCTGTGCTGTGCTGTGCTTAGTCATTCAGTCATGTCCAACTCTTTGCAACCCCACGGACTGTAGCCCAGCAGGCTCCTCTGTCCATGAGGATTCTCCAGGCAAGAATACTGAAGGGGGTTGCCATGCTCTCCTCCAGGGGATCTTCCCAACACAGGGATGGATCCCAAGTCTCCTGCACTGCAGGCGGATTCTTTACCGTCTGAGTCACCAGGAAAGCCCAAGATGTACCCTAAAAAATCTACAAATACACAACATACTGACTTGGGAATGTGTCTTTAATTTGGTCGGAGTGAGATTCAGCTTGAAAAAAAGTTATAAAATGAATCATTGTGTAAAAAAAAATAAGTAGTCACCAATTATCTGTAGAATATTTTACATTTGAGCATTTTAACATACAGAAAATTCTGGAAGAGCATAAATATCTCAATAGAGCAGTTTCCTCTGGTCAGTGAGATGGAGATAGCAGATTGGGAGAAGAGGAATAGGACAGAGTGCATTTCCTTGTACTGATTATAATTTTTAAAATTGAAAACTGAGAGCCAGAACTGAGCTTGGGTTCCTTTCTTCCATCACCTCTTCCTCAGATATCAGCTGTTTCTTCAGGATGGGGACACAGCCGCAGCACTTTCCTTTACAGCGCTCCACATGTGTTCCTTTGATGTTTCCCTTGTTTGTTTAGTGATGAGTATCCCTACCTGTTGTGCGGGAGACTGGGGTTCGATTCCCCAAGAAGGAGCCAGGAACTTCCCTGGTGGTGCAGTGGTAAAGAATCTGCCTGCCAATGCAGGAGATGTGGGTTCAGGCCCTGGGTCAGGAAAATCCCCTGGAGAAGGAAATGGCTACCCATTCCAGAATTCTTGCCTGGGAAAGCCCCTTCTTGCTATGTCAATGCAGCTTAAACTGAGTGAAAATGACAGGCATAGGAAGGCACAAGGGGCTATTGCAGGCTTCTTTTGAAGGAATAGAGTTCTGGAGAAGATTAAGCACCCCAATTCCAAGATGCCTTGATTGCAACACCTGCAAATGGCAAGGGCAAGTTAAGTTGCAGATAGAATTCAGATTGCTAACCATCTGACCTTGAGATGGGAAGATTATTCTGGATTATCTGTGATCCTGTGATCACAGGGCTTTTATAAGTGAATGAAGGAGGCAAGAGTCAGAATCAAAGGAGAAGAGGTGACACTGAAGTAAGATTAGAGTGATGGGAAGTGAGAAAAACCCAACTGGCCTTTGCTTGGCTTTGAAACGGAAGGCAGGGGTTAGGGGGGAGGGGTGTGAGCTAAGGAATGTGGGTAGCCTCTAGGAGCTGAAAAAGGCCAGAAGTTTGTTTCCCCACCTTCACGTCCCCTTTCAGTAAAACCAGATTTTCTAGCCCCTGTGGGGAAAGAATTGTTTGGAAACAGCTTCAGGTAATTCACTGTGTCTTGGAACCCTAAGCCCTCTGGGAGGTGAGAGGCAGAGTTGCTTTTTTTGAAAAGAGGACAGTGGCTAGTAAAGTAGCTCTGGAGGTGCGACCTGGGGCAAGTTACTTAGCCTTTCTGAGCATGCCTCAGTTTCCTCATGCAAAATGGGTGCAAAAATAATTGTCTTCCCTGGTGGCTCAAACAGTAAAGAAGCTGCCTTCAGTGCAGGAGACCCAGGTTTGATCGCTGGATTGAAAAGATCCCCTGGAGGAAGAAATGCAGCCCTCTCCAGTATTCTTGCCTGGGAAATCCCATGGACAGAGGAGCCTGGCTACAGTCCATGGAGTCACAAAGAGTTGGACATGACTGACGGATAAACACTTTCCCACGGATTATTGAAAGGAAAGGTGAGGCCTTTCACAATAAAGAACCTCAGCAGCTGGCATGTAGAGAGTGCCCAGAAATGGGTCGTTTCTATTAGTAGGGTTAGGTTCTAGACCCACCTGCCCAGTAAAGCATTTTTTTAAACTTTTATTTTATTTATTCACTTATTTATTTATTTATTTGGCTATACCAATCAGGTCTTAGTTGCAGCATGTGGGCGCTTCCTTGTGTCACGTAGGATCTTTCCTTGTGGCTCCATGCAGGCTCCAGAGTGGATGGGCTCAGTAGTTACAGCACACAGGCTTAGCTGCTCTGCAGTATATGGGCTCTCAGTCCCCTGACCAGGGACCAAAGAGTCTTCTGCATCTCAAGGGCGGATTCTTAACCACTGGATCACCAGGAAATTCCCTACAGTAAATCAAATTTGCTTTTTCTAGGCACACTGCACACTCCCCAAACAAATAGGAGTTCTGAATCTAGATGTGTCTGTTAGTCGATCAGTCGATCAGTTAGTCGGTCACTCTTTGTGACCCCATGGACTGTAGCCTGCCAGGCTCCTCCATCCATGGAATTCTCTAGGCAGTATACTGGAGTGGGTGGCTCTTTTCTTCTCCAGGGAATCTTTCCAACCCAGGAATCAAACCTGGGTCTCCTGCATTGCAGGCAGATTCTTTACCGTCTGAGCCACCAGGGAAGCCCCTAGTAAAACTGAGGAGGAAAGTATGATGAATAAACAAACATTCTTGAGGTGTCTATATCATAAAAACCCAGTATTCCCGGACCCTCCTTATCCGAGAATAAGACTCCACATTCCCAATGCAGGGGGCCAGGGTTCAATCCCTGGTTGGGGAACTAGACCCCATATGCCACAACTAAAGATCCCTCATGCCACAACTAAGTCCAGGTGCAGCCAAATAAACTTTTAAAAAAAAATAAGTAAATAAAATTGTTTAAAACAACTTGATCCAATCAAATGGAACAAAACTTCAGAAATTTTGTTTAAAAAACTATGGTTGATTCATGCTGATGTATGGCAGAAACCAACACAATATTGTAAAACAATTATCCTTCAATTAAAAAACAAAACAAAAAAAGACCAAAACAGAACCCAATATCCCAACTCTTCATCTCAGTTTTTCAAGGCCTCCCATGCACAGGCCTCAGCCTCCATGCCTTCTTTCCCCCTTTCCTTCCTCGCCAGCATGGTTCCCTGCCTTGACTGACTGTTCTGTCATGGGCGTCCTGCCCAGTCCTATCTCCAGGCCTCTCTGCCTGCTGTGTGCATTTACAGCCTCTTGTTCATCTTCACCAGTTCTGTTTCCACCCAGAGACTTTGGAGACTTCTCCAGACTCCATCGCTGGATCTGCTGCTCATTAGACCATTTGATCCTGTACGGCCTTGGAGGATTTCATCATTTTCTGCTTCTCCCTTGTGTGGTTGGCCTTCTTGAAGGTCAGGGCTGTGTATCAGCTCTCCTTGTCCTGCTCCCTGCAAGGAGAGGGGAGAGAATTCACACGTTTTGGGTGCCCACTCTGAACTGGCTCACTATGGACATTTCATTTGCACTGCAACTCACTGGGGATCACTTTTGACTGATAAGTAATAGAAGCTCAGAGAATGAAGATAACACACTCAGGTTCTCACAGCTAACCCAGGTTGTTCAGGCTCCAAAGCCAATGTCTTCCTCATAAGCCATACACTGGGCACAAAGCAGAGCTTCCCAGGTGGCGCTAGTGGAAAAGATTTTGCCTGCTATTGCAAGAGACATAAGAAATGCTGGTTTGATCCCTGGGTCAGGAAGATCCACTGGAAGAGGAAGTATTACCCCATTCCAGTATTCTTGCTGAGAGAATCCCATGGATAGAGGAACTTGGAGGGCTACACCATGGGGTTGCAAAAAGTCGGACATGACTAGCAAGAGGCACATAGCACAATCCATAGACATCTATGTGCAGGTTGCGGTGGTGTCTTCCATGGCTTCTTACAGAGTCCTTGGCTTTGTCTGCCCTGTTTCCTTGCTTCTCTCTCTCTTCTCCCATGGGATCATGATAGCATCACCAAAAAAAGGGACAAGAGGATGAATTAAACCACCCTCCACATAGTGGACTTCCCTGGTGGCTCAGACGGTAAAGTGTCTGCCTACAATGCAGAAGACCTGGGTTCAATCTCTGGATTGGGAATATCTCCTGGAGAAGGAAATGGCAACCCACTCCAGTATTCTTGCCTGGAAAATCCCATGGACAGAGGAGCCTATGAGGTCGCAAAGAGTCAGATACAAATGACCGACTTCACTTTCTTTTCTTTCCACATAGTTAGCTTGGATCAGAGGCACTGTCCTTCTGCAGTTCAAAGGCATTTCCTACCCCATGGATATCACTCCAGTAGTACACTTTTTCCCTATGGCATTTAAGTTAAAATGATTTTCCTGAGGATGTCGCTGGTGATCTAGTGGTTAAGCATCCTTCTACCAATGCAGGAGACACGGGTTCAATCCCTGGTCTGGGAAGATCCCACAAACCACAGAGAGACTAAGCCTGTGGGACACAACTACTGAGCTTGCATGCCTAGAGCTGGTGCTCTGCAACAAGAGAAGCCACCCAAATGAGAAAATTGTGCATCACAATAAGAGGAGCCCTCTGCTCACCGCAACTAGAGAAGGCTGGTGCACAGCAACAAAGACCCAGCATGGCCAAATAAGCAAACTAAAGAGAGAGATGATTCTTATGTATAAATATGAAGATGCTCTGTGAGTCTGATGACAGTTTAAGCTACCCTCAGTTACCCAAAGGCATGATTTAATCAGACTTTTATTTTCCACTTGTTGGTTGGCAGAGTGCATAATTGCAGATATGAAGGATGTAGCGTGAGAGCAGAGGGCAAGGAGGCCAGTCCAGGGCCCAGGAAAACTAGCCTTGGAGGTGGTGTGGGGTGTGGATAGTACCCTCGAGCGGCTGGACCTGTGCTTCTCAGACTTTGAGGATGTAGAGAGATTATACAGGTATCTTGTGCAAAGGCAAACTCTGCTTTAGGTCTGGGTGGACCCTGAGAGTCTGATTTCTAACAGCTCTAACAAGTGATGCACCTGCTTCCAGTCCAAGAACCTGCCTCCTGCCCACCGCCGCCAGTAGTGAGGGCCTGAGTGCTCCGGGAGCAGAATGGGGAGTGGAGGACACTGCACAGAGGGCATGGAGGCCGCCGTGGCCCCGCATAATCGCCTCCACTTCTTTTGCAGGAACTGCTGAGCTTACACATGCCTGTGCCGGGTCTCTCTGCTTTGAAGCCCATTCATGTCTCGGATGCCACACTTGCCAAAAGACCTCTCTCTCCCTCCATCCCAAGACCCTTTGAAAAGGTCTATTGGTACTTCCTGATGGCCCAATGGTTAAGAATCTGCCTTCCAAGGCAGGGGGCATGGGTTTGATCTCTGGCCAGGGAACTAAGATCCCACATGCCATGGGGCAACTAAGACTCAACAAAGCCAGCCAAATTTAGGGGAAAAAGAAAAGATCTGTTCCTCCAACTCTGTACCTATTTCTGCCAGTTTTCTCTGCAGACTTCTCTGTATGGCAAAAGGGATTTTGGTCTGAGGGAAAGTTTGGTAACAGAGAGTGACTCAGCTTTGCTCTGCTCCCATGAGTACAGATCACCAAGAAAAGCCATTAGGGAGGATTTATTGGGCAATAGGAACCCAAGAGTATTTTGCTAACGGTGCCCCTGGTCACCTGCTCCCTGCCCCCTTCATGGCTGCTTGCTTCTGGGGAGCCCAAGGCTGAGGAGGGGATCTGCAGAAGTTTCCATGGGCTCTAACTGGGTGGCCGTCATCCCTCTGCACTTGGTCTGCTCGACAGCTTAACAAAGGCCCCCACAGGGACATGCGCTGTGGACTGTTTGTCTAGGGAAGGAGGCTGTGACCTTCTCACAGCACTCCGGCTGCCAGAAGCAATTTGAGACCGACTCTCTCCCACTCTCAGCTCTCAGCACTCCTTTCCCCATAAAACTGGGCAAGCCATCATAGATGGTGCATCAGAATGATGGTGTCCAATGGGGGGTGCAGTGGTAAAGAATCCACCTGCCAATGCAGGAGCTGCAGGAGACTTGGGTTTGATCCCTTGGGTCAGGAAGATTCCCTGGAGAAGGAAATGACAACCTGCTCCAGCATTCTTGCCTGGAGAATCCCATGGACAGTGAAGCCTGGTGGGCTACAGTCCATGGGGTTGCAAAAGAGTCAGACTCGACTTCATACACATGTATGCACATATCATCTGAGAAGGGGCAGAACCAATTTCTGAGGATGGGGTGGGTGCACATCCCTCTAGAGTGAGGGGCTGGAGGCTAAGACTATGCTTGGCTCTCCAGAGGGTTCTACTGATTCCCTTGACTGCAGAGGGACTGGGGACATGAGAGACTATCCCACAACAAAAACTCCCACCTTCCAGAACTACCAAATGGGGCATCTCTAACAGACATTTTTCTGAAAATCATTCAGGACAACACAGCCAGAGATCCACTGATCAAGAAAAAAGTCACTCAGCCAGGGGTTCATATTTGGCCTGAGACAAGTCTTGCCCAATACAAGCAAGGACGGTCATGCTGTTTTCACAGTTCATAAGGGAAATGACCACCCAGGCATAGAGGGAAGGATGGGGAAGTACTTCTAGACCACCCTGCGTGCCCTGATGCTGGAAATGCTTTAGGCATCGGCAAAGGCTTTCATCCCATTCATATATTTATTCAAGTTTCCATTTCCTCTGAAGGGGCTTAGGGAGGGGAAAGAGAGGAGATAGAAAACAAACTGGAAGGTATGGAGGCAGGACGTGCTAGAGAGGGAAATGTTCAGGACCAGCAATTTGAGACTATCTATTTATTTTTGATTGGAGGATAATTGCTTTACAATGTTGTGTTAGTTTCTGCTGTACAACAACGTGAATCAGCTGTAAGTATACATACGTCCCCTCCCTCTTAAGCCTCCCTTCCACGCCCCCATCCCGCCCCTCTGGGTCATCACAGAGCACTGAGCTGAGCTTCCTGTGCCATACAGAAGCTTACCACTAGCTATTTAACATGTGGTAATGTATATATGTCAATGCTGCATTCCTGTTTAAAATTCACAGAATTGGGTGCTGAGAGACACAGGGAGTCATTTTAGAAGTGTGGAAACTGAAGTTCGGAGAATCAAAATGACTCATGCAAAATCACACGTTAGTGACCAAGTCAGGAAACTTTAACCCATGTCTCTCAATCTTAGGTCAGTTTTATTTCTATCTCTTAACACATGTAATTTCTATTATAAGATGTTTTAAGGGATCAAAACATGCAGAGATAATTGCGATCATATAACTTATGGCAGATTTTTATTTATTTATTTTTTTTTGAGAAATAAAATGTTACATGCACAGCCAAAGTGTCCTTGCCAGGGTTTTACTTCTATGACATACCAACGGATGGTAAGACCTTTAAAAAAAAGAAAAACTGTTCATGGATCCTCTTGGCAGTGCCAGCAGGTAGCTGATTGATAAGTAGAAAAACTGATGGGTCAATTCAAGCATGACATTGCTTCTCCCTGGAGACTCTGGACAGAATCCACCTGGGTAGATGAGGCAGGGGGTGGGCTGGGGTGGGGGAGTGGGGTAGCAGGAGAAGTCCAGGCTAACCAGGTGGTCTAAGAGATGAGGCTGGGGGTGGAGGCTGCTACCTCTTGTTGCTGAGCTTGGCTCAAGGCCCCTCAGAAACTAGCCCCTGTGGGCATGGTGGGCCCAGCACATCCCTGATGGCTCTCTCCCTCAAACACAGATAGAAGCCACTGGTGCCATCTGTGTTCCAAGAAGGAGAAAAAGTGTGGAGAGAGTGGCTGGATGGGGAAGAAGGCCAGGTAAGGTGCTTATCTTGATAAACAGACTTACCCTCCTCCTCCAGTGAGGGCTCAGCACTGAATGGGGAAACTGGCCCATCCAATGTCTAGCCGTGTTAGGCCCACCCAGCATTTCATGCTGATGGCATGAAAGATCTTTCTAAACCAGTGAGATTCAATGATACAGAAATCATTGACCTGGCTCCCTCAGAAACTAGCCCCTGTGGGCATGGTGGGCCCAGCACATCCCTGATGGCTCTCTCCCTCAAACACAGATAGAAGCCACTGGTGCCATCTGTGTTCCAAGAAGGAGAAAAAGTGTGGAGAGAGTGGCTGGATGGGGAAGAAGGCCAGGTAAGGTGCTTATCTTGATAAACAGACTTACCCTCCTCCTCCAGTGAGGGCTCAGCACTGAATGGGGAAACTGGCCCATCCAATGTCTAGCCGTGTTAGGCCCACCCAGCATTTCATGCTGATGGCATGAAAGATCTTTCTAAACCAGTGAGATTCAATGATACAGAAATCATTGACCTGGCACTAAAACAATAGCTAAAAGTTACCTGACATTTAAACTGTGCTGTCCCGAGTATTATGCATGCATGCTAAGGGGCTTCAGTCATGTCTGACCCTTCACTACCCTATGGATTGTAGCCCGCCAGGCTCCTCTGTCCATGGAATCCTCCAGGCCAGAATACTGCAGTGGGTTGCCATGCCCTCCACCAGGGGATGTTTCTAACCCAGGGCCTGAACCCTCATCTCTTATGTCTCCTGCATGGAGCAGGTTCTCTACCACTAGTACCACCTGGGAAGCCCTCCTAGTATTATATTTTCCTTATATTAACTTAGTCCTCACAACAATCCTCTGAACAGACACTATTTTATTCAAAATATTTGTGTATTTATTCCTGGAGGTCTTGGGTCTTAGTTACTGCACTCTGGATCTTCCACTGTGGCTTGGAGTTCTCTAGTTGTGATGCACAGTCTCGAGTCCTCTGAGGCACCTGGGATCTTAGTTCCCAGACCAAGAGTCGAACCCGTGTCCTCTGCATTGGACGGCAGATTCTTAGCCACTGGACCACCAGGAAGTCCCTGAATAGATACTCTTCTGCCTTCACTTTACAGAGGAGAAAACAAGGAAGAGATAGGTGACTAACTTGTCTGCAGTCACTCAGCTGACAGGTGCCCAAACAAGAAGCACATCAAGCAGACTGGCCCTGGATCCTGGCAGCAGGATCATTCTCAGATGAAATTTCACTTGGATGCCAAATATACGACAGATAAAGGCAAACCTGGAGCTGCTGAGCAGAGGCGAGGGGCCAGTGACTCCTCCCCTCCAAACACACTCAGATCCATCTGTCTGTCCCAGCGTTGTCCTGGGAACCCTCGTGGTGTTTCAGAAGCTACTTGGAAAACCACTCGACGAGGGGCCTATCCAGCTGACTCTCAAAGACTGGCAGCTTCAGGATGGAAGGCTTCATGGAGGAGGTGGGCCTTTTAAGGGGCAGGCCCATCAAGAAGAGTGCAGTAAGTGGAGCACAGGAGGAAGGGAAGAGCCTGCCTGTGAAGGGTAGCAACCTCGACCACCACACAGAGTTTATACCCACGGGCTGCTTGAGGGCCGTGGAGAGTTTGGAGCAGAGAGAAGTGACACTGTCAAATTTGTGTTTTAGTAGACTTCTGTGGGTGTGGGGGATGGAGCAAGTCCTGGTTTGTGTGTTCCCTTACAACCACTTGTACAAAAGCAATACTAAGACAGTCAGCAGACGACACTGAAGACCCAGGCTGGTGTGGAAGCCTCAGGGTGTGTCCAGCCACCCTGGGGACAGTGGGTGTGTGCTCACACTGTAGCCAGTAAGTTATGGCTGAAGCTGGTAAGATATGCTGGTGTTCATGCATATCACCTTCGGACAATTTTGATCCTCTGCGAGGAGCCATGTTCTTCTGATCCTCTTATGGTCCCTCTACATCACTGCCTTATTGCTACTGCCTGCAGCCTAGGAGCAAGCTTATAGCAGCATCACAGCCGGGCCCACCCTGGAGCCTTGGGCCTGCTCTGTAGTCAGGCTAGTTTTATATCAGGAGGATCTCACACTATTAGGTCGGAGCATATGAAGGGCCCGAGTGTTGTATTGCCTCATTTCTTCACCTCTCAGATAAGAGATGCTGCTATAAAGGGCTGTGATTAACGGGATTCCACGAGAGGATGGCAGGTTACAAGAGCCATGGATGGGGCAGATGCTGATAAGAGACAAAACCCACTTCTCCAGAGCAACGGAGGGGCATAAAGGCGGCATTAGTGGCAGGTCTTTGGCCACGAGGACGTTTTCACTGTCCCCTGTTTCCTATTTGTTGCTTTATGGATGATATTGTGAACCCCAGAGACAGACTGAAAGGATGCAAAATCATTCATATCATTCTGAGAGTCTGGATCATTCTCTTTGGATTTAGGGAAAGTCTCTTAGGCAGCAAGAAGATTAAACCAGTCAATCCTAAAGGAAATCAACCCTGAATATTCATTGGAAGGACTGATGCTGAAACTGAAGCTCCAATACTTTGGCCACCTGATATGAAGAGCCCACTCATTGGAAAATGCTGGGAAAGATTGAGTTTACGAGGAGAAGGGAGTGACAGAGGATGAGATGGTTGGATGGCACCATCGATTCAATAGACATGAATTTGAGCAAACTCTGGGAGATGGTGAAGGACAGGGAAGCCTGGTGTGCTACAGTTCATGTGGTCACAATGAATCGGATACAACTTAGGAACTGAAAAACAACAGACACATGGAAGCACCTCCTTACACCAAGGCTGAGGCCCGGGGTGGGGGTTAACCCAACCAAACCCAACCCAACCCAACAAAATATACTGCACTGCCATTCATCCCCTTCCCCTGTAAGATCTGCTCTCACAAGGAACCATCAAAATGATGGTTATAGGCAAGTGAATTGCCCTGGGGCAGGATAACTCTCAAGAAGAAGGGATTCTGCAGCTGAGGCAGACCTCCAAATGCCCTCCCATATTTGTCATCTTGTGTGGTACTCATTATGTCCTGTGATGAAGAGAAGCTAGCTTGGTCTTTCAACCTGGAGTTGGAAAGAAAATGCCATTTTGGCTCTGACTACGCAGCTGTGAGGATGTGATTTTTCACTGCCACGGACTGTGTACTTGGCCATAATTTCAGCCGGTCCAAGTAATGAAATTGACCAGGTAGAGAGAAATGGAAATGAGAAGTGGCTGGGGAAAGACTGGATGAACTCCAATCCCTGCTTTTAGCTGGTTTCACCGTAAGCCTTCCTACCACTCAGCTCTGGGGATCAAGAAATGGCCTTGAATTTTTTTTTGCTAAGGCTGGTATGAGTTGGGTTCTTACCACTTACAACTCAGAGAGTCACAGATCACCACTGCTTTAACTAACTCCATTTCACCCAAGATGAAGTCGAAGCTGGAAGAGATCAAGTAACCAAGTAATTCGTCTTCCCTGGCTGAGTGGGTCAATGGCAAAGCCAAGACAGATCCAGTAGATTTAATACATGAATGCTCAAAGCAGCCATCAACTCAGGGAGTCAGGAAACTCTGCTGTGAGTCAAGAGCAGTTCAATGTATATACGTATCCGTTCTCCCTCCAAACCACTCTCCCATTCAGGCTGGCATGTAACATTGAGCAGAGTTCCCTGTGCTACACAGTAGGACTTTGTTTGATGTATATGAACAGCTCAGTCCCTTTGCTGCTCACCAGCACAGCATTGTTAATGAGCTATCAGTTCAGTTCAGTCGCTCAGTCGTGTCCGACTCTTTGTGACCCCATGAATCGCAGCACACCAGGCCTCCCTGTCCATCACCAACTCCCGGAGTTCACTCAGACTCACGTCCATTGAGTCCGTGATGCCATCCAGCCATCTCATCCTCAGTCATCCCCTTTTCCTCCTGCCCCCAATCCCTCCCAGCATCAGGGTCTTTTCCAATGAGTCAACTCTTCGCATGAGGTGGCCAAAGTACTGGAGCTTCAGTTTTAGCATCATTCCTTCCAAAGAAATCCCAGGGTTGATCTCCCTCAGAATGGACTGGTTGGATCTCCTTGCAGTCCAAGGGACTCTCAAGAGTCTTCTCCAACACCACAGTTCAAAAGCATCAATTCTTCACCACTCAGCCTTCTTCTCAGTCCAACTCTCACATCCATACATGACCACAGGGAAAACCATAGCCTTGACTAGACGACCTTAGTTGGCAAAGTAATGTCTCTGCTTTTGAATATACTATCTAGGTTGGTCATAACTTTTCTTCCAAGGAGTAAGCGTCCCCCGTACAAAATGTTTTTGGTGTTTAAAAAAAAAAAAAAAAAAAACAGTTCAATGTGAAAAGAACCAATTAGATTAGTTTCCTCCCAGGGTGTTTGGAGCCTGGGGAAAAAAGTGAAAAGAAAGACAAGATTGCAGGCTAATCTAGTGATATTTGTTTTATCAGCCCTTCAGAGCTAGTATTCCACACCCAGACAGTTGTATTTTATTTAGATACCCAAGTTCACTGGGCAGTTATAAATAGAATCAGTGGGTTTATATTGAGACCCAAATTACAAACTCTATGACCTTGGGTAATTCCCTCACTTTCCTTGGTTTCCTTTGTGTGAGAATAATACTTCCGCATGTGACTAATAAATGAGGCCGTTTATGTGGAGGATATCTAAGCCCTGGAAAGCACCCCACAGATCTTGTAGCCACAAGTATCATAATGTTATGCATCTTTGTCAAGTTGAAACTACGGCCAACAGCTGGTGTCTACGGGAGCCCTTAATCCTTGATTCACTGTCTCCTTCTGTCCACTCCCAACTGTCAACATCCAAACTGGAAGACAAAGGGGTTGACCTGAAAAAGAAATCTGAAACGCTGCCTTGGAAGCAAAGGCTTTGGGTGGAGGCCTAAAGAATTTGGGGAATTCCCTTCCCGCCCCCGGCTCCGCCCCACCAATCCCCATAGTGAGGAAACTGGAGGCAATAGTGTCTCCTAGTGGGCAGTTTAAGTGCTGCCATCATAGGCAGAGGGTTACTTCATTGGTGCTGTTGTGTGCTGTGCTTATTTGCTCAGTTCAGTTCAGTTCAGTTCAGTCCCTCAGTCGTGTCCGACTTTTTGTGACCCCATGAACAGCAGCATGACAGGCTTCCCTGTCCATTACCAATTCCCAGAGCCTACTCAAACTCATGTCCATCGAGTTAGTGATGCCATCCTATCATCTCATCTTCTGCATCCCCTTCTCCTCCCACCTTCAATCTTTCCCAGCATCAGGGTCTTTTCCAGTAAGCCAGTTCTTCACATCAGGTGGCCAAAGTATTGGAGTTTCAGCTTCAACATCAGTCCTTCCAATGAATATTCAGGACTGATTTCCTTTAGGATGGACAGGTTGGATTTCCTTGCAGGCCAAGGGGCTCTCAAAAGTCTTCTTCAACACTACAGTTCAAAAGCTTCAATTCTTTGGAGCTCAGCTTTCTTTATAGTCCAACTCTCACAACCATATATGACTACTGGAAAAACCATAGCTTTGACTAGACGGACCTTTGTTGGCAAAGTAATGTCTCTGCTTTTTAATATGCTGTCTAGGTTGGTTATAGCTTTTCTTCCAAGGAGCAGGTGTCTTGTTTTTCATGGTTGCAGTCACCATATGCAGTAATTTTGGAGCCCAAGAAAATAAAGTCTGTCACTGTTTCCTTTGTTTCTCCATCCCACTCATTTGTGTCCAACTCTTTGTGACTCTATGGACTGTAGCCTGGCAGGCTCCTCTATCCATGGGGATTCTTCAGGCAAGAATGCTGGAGTGAATCGCCATGCCCTCTTGCAAGGGATCTTCCCAACACAGGGATCGAACCCAGGTCTCCTGAATTGCAGGCAGATTCTTTACTGTCTGAGCCACCAAGGAAGCCAATTTAAGCTGTTAGCTCCTACACAAATGTTGTTGGATTTTTGTTGTTGTTTAGTCACTATGTTGCGTCCAACTGTTTGGGACCCCATGGATTTCACTGTGCCAGGGTTCCCTGTCCTTCACTTGGATTACATGTAATATTTTATGTAATATGTCTACAGGATTGATTCTAAATGCAGATGTCCCTGGCAGACAGCAAGGCCCCATGGGAATATCTCACTCAGCATGACAGGCTTCACTGTCCTTCATCAATGCCCAGAGCTTACTCAAACTCATGTCCATCGAGTTACATCCCAAACATCTGAATGGGCTTCTCAGGCCAGATCTTTTCCCTCTTAGCACATCTCTGAGCTGGGATGCAATATCAGGATCAGAAAGAAGCACAGTTGCTCAATGTCACATAGCAGCCCGGGTGGGAGAGGAATTTTAAGGAAAATGGACACATGTATATATATGGTTGAGCCTGTTTTTTTTCACCTGAAATGATCACAACATTGTTAATCAGCTATACCCCAAAACAAAATAAAAAGTTTAAGATTAAAAAAAGAAAGAATCACAGTCAGAAAGCATGTGTTGGATGCTCAGTCGCTAGCAAACATAGCTGTATGTTTAGCTAGTTGAATAACAGTAAGCAGTCTGTAATATGCATGAAACGGTCTAGTGGCTTTCCCCACTTTCTTCAATCTAAGTCTGAATTTGGCAATAAGGAGTTCATGATCTGAGCCACAGTCAGCTCCCAGTCTTGTTTTTGCTGACTGTATAGAGCTTCTCCATCTTTGGCTGCAAATAATATAATCAATCTGATTTCGGTGTTGGCCATCTGGTGATGTCCATGTGTAGAGTCTTCTCTTGTGTTGTTGGAAGAGGGTGTTTGCTATGACCAGTGCATTCTCTTGGCAAAATTCTGTTAGCCTTTGTCCTGATTCATTCTGTACTCCAAGGCCAAATTTGCCTGTTACTCCAGGTGTTTCTTGACTTCCTACTTTTGCATTCCAGTCCCCTATAGTGAAAAGGACATGTTTGGGGAGTGTTAGTTCTAAAAGATCTTGTAGGTCTTCATAGAACCGTTCAACTTCAGCTTCTTCAGTGTTACTGGTTGAGCATAGACTTGGATTACCGTGATACTGAATGGCTTGCCTTGGGAATGAACGGAGATCATTCTGTCATTTTTGAGATTGCATCCAAGTACTGCATTTTGGCCTCTTTTGTTGATTATGATGGCTACTCCATTTCTTCTAAGGGATTCCCACCCACAGGAGTAGATATAATGATCATGAGTTAAATTCAGCCATTCCAGTCCATCTTAGTTCGCTGATTCCTAAAATGTCGATGTTCACTCTTGCCATTTCCTGTTTGACCGCTTCCAATTTGCTTGATTTATGGACCTAACATTCTAGGTTCCTTTGCAATACTGCTCTTTACATAATCGGACCTTGCTTCTATCACCAGTCACATCCACAACTGGGTATTGTTTTTGCTTTGGTTCCATCCCTTCATTCTTTCTGGAGTTATTTCTCCACTGATCTCCAGTAGCATATTGGGTACCTACTGACCTGGGGAGTTCATCTTTCAGTGTCCTATCTTTTTGCTTTTTCATACTGTTCATGGGGTTCTCAAGGCAAGAATACCGACGTGGTTTGCCATTCCCTTCTCCAGTGGACCATATTCTGTCAGACCTCTCCACCATGACCCATCCATCTTGGGTGGCCCACATGGCATGGCTTAGTTTCACTGAGTTAGACAAGGCTGTAAAAATTGACTTAAAATTCAGGCTTAAATTGAAGAAAGTGGGGAAAGCCACTAGACCATTCAGGTATGACCTAAATCAAATCCCTTATGATTATACAGTGGAAGTGAGAAATAGATTTAAGGAACTAGATCTGATAGACAGAGTACCTGATAAACTATGGGTGGAGGTTCATGACATTGTACAGGAGACAGGTATCAAGACCATCTCCAAGAGAAAGAAATGCAAAAAAGCAAAATGGCTGTCTGAGGAGGCCTTACAAATAGCTGTGAAAAGAAGAGAAGTGAAGGCAAAGGAGAAAAGGAAAGATATACCCATTTGAATGCAGAGTTCCAAAGAATAGCAAGGAGAGAAAAGAAAGCCTGCCTCAGCAATCAATGCAAAGAAATAGAGGAAAACAGTAGAATGGGGAAGACTAGCAATCTCTTCAAGAAAATTAGAGATACAACGGGAACATTTCCTGTAAAGATGGGCTCAATAAAGGACAAAAATGGTATGGACTTAACAGAAGCAGAAGATACTAAGAAGAGGTGGCAAGAATACAAAGAAGAACTATACGAAAAAAGTCTTCACGACCCAGATAATCACGATGGTGTGATCACTCACCTAGAGCCAGACATCCTGGAATGTGAAGTCAAGTGGGCCTTGGAAGCATCACTACAAATAAAGCTAGTGGAGGTGATGGAATTCCAGTTGAGCTATTTCAAATCCTGAAAGATGATGCTGTGAAAGTGCTGCACTCAATATGCCAGCAAATTTGGAAAACTCAGCAGTGGCCACAGGACTGGAAAAGGTCAGTTTTCATTCCAGACCCAAAGAAAGGCAATGCCAAAGAATGTTTAAACTACAGCACAATTGCACTCATCTCACACGCTACTTAAGTAATGCTCAAAATTCTCCAAACCAGTCTTCAGCAGTACGTGAACCGTGAACTTCCTGATGTTCAAGCTGGATTTAGAAAAGGCAGAGGAACCAGAGATCAAATTGCCATCATCCACTGGATCATCGAAAAAGCAAAAGAGTCCAGAAAAACATCTATTTCTGCTTTATTGACTATAACAAAGCCTTTGACTGTGTGGATCACAATAAACTGTGGACAATTCTGAAAGAGATGGGAATATCAAACCACCTGACCTGCCTCTTGAGAAATCTGTATGCAGGTCAGGAAGTAACAGTTAGAACTGGACATGGAACGACAGACTGGTTCCAAATAGGAAAAGGAGTACGTCAAGGCTGTATATTGTCACCCTGCTTATTTAACTTCTATGCAGTGTACATCATGAGAAATGCTGGGCTGGAAGAAACACGAGCTGGAATCAAGATTACCAGGAGAAATATCCAGATGACATCACCCTTATGGCAGAAAGTGAAGAACTAAAGAGCCTCTTGATGAAAGTGAAAGTGGAGAGTGAAAAAGTTGGCTTAAAGCTCAACATTCAGAAAATGAAGATGATGGCATCTAGTCCCATCACTTCATGGGAAATAGATGGGGAAACAGTGGAAACAGTGTCAGAATTTATTTTTCTGGGCTCTAAAATCACTGCAGATGGTGACTGCAGCTATGAAGTTAAAAAAATGTTTACTCATTGGAAGGAAAGTTATGACCAACCTAGACAACATATAAAAAAGCAGAGGCATTACTTTGTTAACAAACATCCATCTAGTCAAGCTATGGTTTTTCCAGTAGTCATGTATGGATGTGAGAGTTGGACTGTGAAGAAAGCTGAGTGCCAAAGAATTGATGCTTTTGAACTGTGGTGTTGGAGAAGACTCTTGAGTGTCCCTTGCACTGCATGGAGAGCCAACTAGTCCATTCTAAAGGAGATCAGTCCTGCGTGTTCATTGGAAGGACTGATGTTGAAGCTAAAACTCCAATACTTTGACCACCTGATGCAAAGAGTTGACTCATTTGAAAAGACCCTGATGCTGGGAGGAATTGAGGGCAGGAGGAAAGGGGATGACAAAGGATGAGGTGGTTGGATGGCATCACCGACTCAATGGACGTGCGTTTGGGTAAACTCCGGGAACTGGTGATGGACAGGGAGGTTTGGCACGCTGTGGTTCATGGGGTTGCAAAGAGTCAGACACAACTGAGCGACTGAACTGAACTGAACTGAATATGTGTGAAATAGCAACAGAATACAATGGAAAGTAAATGAACTCTGTAGGCTCAAACCTCTACCTCTATCTTTAGTGGTGGTGGTTTGGATAAGTTTCTTAAACTCACTCAGGAAAATGGAGCAGGTTTGGCAGGAGAAAGGTAGAGAGAGGTGGGTTTGTTTTTCGATTGAGCTCTCTGGGAAACATTCAAATGGAGATGTCCAGGGAGTACTGGGTAATTTGGATCTGGAATTCAGGATGGAGGGTGGAGCTGCAGCTGTAGGTGTGGGATTTGGGAGAAATGTTAGGTAACCTTCAGACAAGCCAAATACCGTGACTATAGACATGTCCAGCCTTCAATGTCATCTCACAGAGTCCTTGGCTCTCATGCATCTTAGCACCCATAGCCCTCTCTACATGTGTCTACATAGATTTCCATGTTTTTCCTCCAGCCTTCCAAATGTAGGGCTTGTCTCAAGTTCTGTCTCTTTGAGGGTACCTTCTTTTGCCTCGATTTATTTCTCTGCTAAACATTTACTACATTACTATCAGCCTATCTTCTAATTACCTCCTTGTGTCTTCTATCAGTTAGATATGCATTCAGCTGCTATAACAAAGGTCAAAATAACAGTGGCTTGTGGTCATGTATGGATGTGAGAGTTGGACTGTGAAGAAGGCTGAGCGCCGAAGAATTGATGCTTTTGAACTGTGGTGTTGGAGAAGACTCTTGAGAGTCCTTTGGACTGCAAGGAGATCCAACCAGTCCATTCTGAAGGAGATCAACCCTGGGATTTCTTTGGAAGGAATGATGCTAAAGCTGAAGTTCCAGTACTTTGGCCACCTCATGCGAAGAGCTGACTCATTGGAAAAGACCCTAATGCTGGGAGGGATTGGGGGCAGGAGGAGAAGGGTACGACCGAGGATAAGATGGCTGGATGGCATCACGGACTCAATGGACGTGAGTCTTAGTGAACTCCGGGAGTTGGTGATGGACAGGGAGGCCTGGCATGCTGCGATTCATGGGGTCGCAAAGAGTCGGACACGACTGAGTGACTGAACTGAACTGAACTGAACATGAGACAAATGTTTATTTTTCTCTCATATAATAGATGGAATACGAGCAGATCCAAGCTGATAAGGTGGTTTCCTTGTGCTGGGGACCCAGGCCTCTTCCATCTTGTTGCTCTGTCATACTCTAAGAAAGCTGCTACTGCTCCCCCCCATTTCATCTGTATTCCAGCCAGGAGGTGGAGGAAAAAGGAAGTGGAGGGAAGGTCCCTTCCATTTAAGGCTATGTCTTTAAATGTTGCGCACATCACTTCTGCTTATACCTCTTTCGTTGTTGTTGTTTACTTACTCAGTCGTGGCCAGCTCTTTGCAACCTCATGGACCATAGCCCACCAGGCTCCTCTGTCCTTGGGATTTCCCAGGCAAGAATGCTGGAGTGGATTGTCATTTCCTACTCAGGGGATTCGCCTGACCCAGGGATTGAAAGTTTGTCTCCAGCAAGTCTCCTGTATTGCAGGTTGATTCTTTACTGCTGATTCTTTACACTAAGCCCTACATCCCTTTAACCGGAACTTAGCTACTTGGTAACCCCTAGCTGCAAAGGATCTGGGAAATATCTTTAGCTAAAAGGTTTTGTGCTTAACTAAAACTCTGGGGTTCTATTACTAAAGAACAAAGGAGGAAACAGATATTGGATGGTATCTAGAAGCCTCTACAGCATGTTCAGTGAACTGAATGATTTATATGTTCATAATGTACTTTTTCTAGTTTTTCCTATAGTATATTTGGCTGAATAAGTACTTGTCTTACCCATAGTTTTATAATCTTGAAGATATGGACTCTGTTTTCTGCATCCTTGAATTCCTCTGATTTTGTATATATTTTGAAAATGACACTGGTTGTATGTCTCCGCACAATGTTTGACCTAATCTTCCTTGCTAGTGTTAGTTGCTCAGTTGTGTCTGACTCTTTGCGACCCCATGGACTGACTATAGCCCACCAGGCTCCTCTGCCCATGGGATTCTCCAGGCAAGAATACTGGAGTGCATAGCTATTCCCTTCTCCAGGGGATCTTCCCTGGAGTGATCGAACAGTGATCGAACCTGCATCTCCCACATTGCTGGCAGATTCTTTACTATCTGAGCCACCAGGGAAGCCCCTAATCTTCCTTAATACTTAAAATTAAGCTGACTTACAGGAGAGTGGCTAGGATTAAACAGAGGGATTCTTTTCACCGTGGCCATATCCCCTGGCTGACAGAAATTCTTAGGGTCCCTGATGTCAGAGATTAGGTGATCCCAGCCAGGAGTCAGATTTCTATCCACATATAGGGGGACTTTCTTCCAGAATGTTCTGACTCCCAAGGAGCCAGGCCAGAGCCCAGCTCTTTAATGCAGACTTTGTGGGGCCATGCAAGGAAGCCAGACAGCAACCATTCCCTCATTTGCTCACTCAACAAACAGTATTGAGCCCCTTCTCCATGACAGGCACAGGGTGTATTAGAAGCACATGAAGGTCTGAGGCAGACATGAGGCTGATTGTTTAGATGGAACAACAGACAGAGAGTAAATGCATTATGATAGGGAGGTCCAAGATGTTCTAGGAGCAGGTCCTGGGAGATCTGAGCACAGAGAATCTCCAGGGTAGGTGCCAGAGGCCCAGCGAAGGACAGGAAACAGAGATCACCAAAAGAAAGGCTCTCAAATCATCCTACCCGCTCCTTCTCCCCCTGAGTCCAAGAGTCTGTTCTTTATGTCTCTGTCTCCTTTGCTGCCCTGCAGGTGTATGCCTATGGCCGATTCACATTTGATGTATGGCAAAAACCATCACAATATTGTAAAGTAATTATCCTCTGATTAAAGTAAATGAAAAAAAGAAAGAAAGAAAGAAAGGCTCACCTTTGGCCCACTGAAGTCCTAATTTCAGATTCCAATTTCCTGGACCCTAGGGTTTCAGGCAATTAAGCTGGGCCTGTGATGGGAGGAAGCAAAAGCTACTGATGTTTGCATGGGAAGGAAGCAGGTCTGACTGCAGCCAGCTTATAAGGACGGCCCCAGAGGGACTAAGTCAGAAAGCGCTCTGAGGTCTGTAGCCGAACTGCGGGTATATCAGCTTTTCCTCCAGTGGAATCTGGACTGTGTCACTAAGACCACATTCTTCTATCAGGATGACTGGGGTGGGTGGGGGGTGGGGAGTGCTTGCCAGAGTCTAAACAGAGAAAAAGGAAGGCAGAGGGACTTCCCACGGAGCTTTCTCTCCCCAGGTTGGGGGAGGTGGGAATGAGGAGAAACAGCTCAGTCTGAATTCTCTCTGTTCTCAGGAACTGGCCACTGAAAACATGAATCAGCCTCTCTGGGGGCACAGAGTCAAAGGAAAATGCAGACAAATGTGGGCAAGGGGGTGCCACAGTCAGAGCACTCAAATATTCTGTCTGCTCACAAGTGCCTGAAAAGGCAGTTGTATCTGTCCATCCACCTCCCACCTCTCTGGCATCTTGTGTTTTTTTGCGTACTCAGTCACATCAGTTTTGCCCGAATCTTTGCGACCCCATGGACTGCAGCCCTCCAGGCTCCTCTGTTTCCAGAAGGATTTGGAAACAGGGGATCTGGAAAATGGGATTTCCAAGGCAAGAATACTGGAGTGGGTTGCATTTCCTCCTCCAGGGGATCTTCCCGACCTAGGAATTGAACCTGCATCTCTTATCTCTCCTGCATCAGCAGGTGGGGTCTTTACCACTAGCACCACCTGAAAATCCAGCATTGTTTGCTCACAGGTGCCAAAAAGGCAGTTATGTCTCTCCATCCGCATCCCACCTCTTTTACTTCATATTTATCCCCTCTGGATGCTTTACAAAACATCCCTTTTAAACTTTTTGTTTTCAGGAAATAAAGAAAACAGTGTCACCTAACAGTCATCTGATTTGTGTGAGGATGTGAACTCCTTGTTGAGTATTCAGTGGAAGTAACCTAGGACCGGGGGAGGAGTCTGGGGTCTAGTCCCAGTTCTGCCACTGACTTAAAGGGTGGCTGTCATCTCTCTGAGCCTCGGACTCTTTCTCTGCAAATGGGAACAGTAAAATGCTCTGCCTCGGATGGAGGTGGTGCGTACACAGTGAACTCATACAAAAGGTAAAAGGTTGTTATTATACAGGTAGAAGGGCTTCCCAGGTGGCACAGTGGTAAAGAATCCACCTGGCAGTGGAGGAGACTCAAGAGATGCCACTTCAATCCCTGGATTGGGAAGATCCCCTGGAGAAAGAAATGGCAGCTCACTCCAGTGTTCTTGCCTGGAAAATACCATGAACAGAAGGGACTGGCGGGCTGCTGCCCATGGGGCTGCAAAGAGCCAGACACGACTGAGCAACTGAACACACAAACACACACATACACACAGAAATCTGTATGCAGATGGATCCTTGCTTTGTAAAGCGTAACAGTTCTTAGAAGCCAAGACCAATTCCAGCTAGAGAATACAGCAGCCATACCTGTGAGTAAAGACTGCCAGCAGTATCCCGTGTTTATAGCAACCAGCTGGTTGCATTTTCAGTAAATAATATACTGAGGCACATACATTCAATGGGGATATAATGTAGCAATGAGAATGAGCACACTTAAATTCCACCCAACCTCACAGATAAATCTCGCAAACATCAAGTTGAAAAAAAGAAGCAATAAAAACAGTACTACTATATGATCCAGTAATTCCATCACCGGGCACACCCTGGGAAAACCACAGTTCAGAAAGACACGTGCACCCCCAGTGTTTCATTGCAGCACTATTTACATTAGCCAGGACATGGAAGCAACCTGAATGTCCTTCAACAAAGGAATGGATAAAGATGTGGTACATATATACAATGGAAAGTTACTAGGCTATAAAAAGGAATGGATGGACCTAGAGTCTGTCACATAGAGTGAAGTAAGTCAGAAAGAGAAAATAAATATATATCAACGCATTCAGGTGAATGTGTGTGCCAAGTCTCTTCAGTCATGTCCAACTCTGTGCAACCCTATGGACCAGAGCCCACCAGGCTCCTCTGTCCGTGGGACTCTCCAGGCAAGAATACCAGAGTGGATTGCAATGCCCTTCTCCAGGGGATCTTCCCAACCTTCTGTCTCTTTCGTCTCCTGCATTGGCAGGTGGGTTCTTTACCACTAGCGTCACCTGGGAAGTCTAGGTATCTCTTAGAAAAATGATACAGATGAACCAATTTGCAGGGCAGAAACAGAGATGCAGACATAGAGAATGGATGTGTGAATGGGAGGGTGGAGGGGGGCAGGATGAATTGAGAGATTGGGATTGATGCATATACACTGCCATGTGCAAAATGGCTAGCTAGTGGGACTCTGCAGTATAGTGCAGGGAGCTCAGCTCCATTCTCTGTGATGACCTAGAGGTGTGGGGTGGAGGTCCTAGAGGGATGGGATGTATATATACATAGAGCGGATCCACTTCCTTATACAGTGAATATACAAAGAATATAAAATATATAAGCCAATATATTTTATAGTGAATATAAAAGCCAAAGCAACACTGTAAAACAACTATGCCCCAGTCAAACAAAATAATACATATACTGTGAGTCTATTTATGCAACATCCATAGCCAGGCAAAATTAAACCGTACTGTTGAGGATGTTTCCATATGAATAAATCCATAAAGTGAAGCCTATGAATGATTATCACAGAAGTCAAATAGCTGGTGTCTCCTTTGGGGAAGGAAGGAGGGAAGAGGTCTGAGTTCCTGGAGGGCTTTGGCGAGAAGGGCTTCTGGGAGCTGGCATCCCCTATTCCTTGACTTGGGAAGGTTTACATTTGTGTTTGTTTTGCAGTAATTACGTTGTGTGTGTATGTTATAGGTAGTCTTCTGGATATATGATCTAACCCACAATTAAAAAAAACAATAAAAAGCATTTGAATCAATAAAGAACCATTACAGATTAGAATAATAACCTCAGAGATCTACCTCCTTGATTTTATAAAGAGGCTGAAGCCCATAGAGGATACAAGGCTTGCTCAAGTTCATCTAGCGTGTCTGCAGAAGACACACCTAGTCATGCTGCAGAAGAATAAAGTCCAACAACTCCTAACTCGGATCCTCCATCATCTTCCGTCTCTCTGAAGAGGCCTCTTTCTGGATGGTGGCATTTGGGAGCACAGCTGTTACGCCTGGGAGTTAGTTCTCTTGTTTTGTGAAAAGGGAAAAGGGCAAGTTAGTGGACTGATATGGCGAAGACCTAGTATGAACTCTGATGAGTGCAAACACTTTTTTAAAGGATTAACATATTTATTTATTAATTTAAAACTGTTAAACACAATACATGTTAATATAATTATATTATCCCAAACAAACAAACAAAAAAACAGTTAAGAAGAGTGGCATTGTTTCACATTTTTGCAAATTTCTTCAACATTTGGTTTAATAGAAGACAGCTAGATTTTCATATCTGTGTACTCGGTCTGTGGCAATACATTGTTTTAACAAGTATGTGAAAAAAAATCTGTGCTCACATAGATATGTAGTTGTAAGAAGAAGCAGTATTTTAATAACATTTTCAAACAAGTATGGATATTCTTTTTTTTACATTAAGATTTTTTATTGGGGTATAGCTGCTTTACAATATTATGTTAGTTTCTGCTGTACAGCAAAGCTGAATCAGCTATACATCTATATATATATATCCTCTCTTTTTTGAATTTCCTTCCCATTTAGGTCTAAAGCACTGAGTAGAGCTCCCTGTTTTATACAGTAGGTTCTCACTAGTTATCTATTTTTATATGTAGTATCAATAGTGTATATATATCAATCCCAGTCTCCCAGTTCATTCCACCCTCTTCCCTCTTGCTGTCCATAACGTTTGTTCTCTATGTCTGTGTCTCTACTTCTGCTTTCCAGATAGGATCATCTATACCACTTTTCTAGATTCCATATATATGTGTTAATATTTGTTTTTCTCTTTCTGACCTAATTCACTCTGTGTGACAGAGTTAGGTCCATCCACATCTCTACAAATGACATAATTTCATTCCTTTTTATGGCTGAGTAATTATAAACACTTTCAAATGGAATCTTTAAAGCTTTAAATATGCTCCTCCATGTTTTTGGAGAAGGAAATGGCAACCTAGTCCAGTACTCTTCCCTGAAAATCCCATGGATGGAGGAGCCTGGTAGGCTGCAGTCCATGGGGTCACAAAGAGTTGGACACGACTGAGCGCCTTCACTTCACTTCACTTCTCCATGTTTTATCTTCATAATGACAAAATTATGGAAAAAAAAATACCAGAAATCTCTGGCCACCCTGAGGTCTACAGTTTGACTCATGCTCCATCGGATTTGCAGATAGTATCAAATGAAGCTGGCTTCAAGGGCCAGGGTGGGGGGCGGGGGGAGGAAGGACAGGGAGCCAGGAAGTCTGCAATTTTATTGACTTATCCACCTGGCCTAGGTGAGACCCTAGCCCTGGGACGGTCAGCAAAGGAACCTCTGCTATCTCTCTGAGAGCTTTTTTGTTTTGTTTAGAGGTCAATTACTTCCCATTTGGGAAACTTGTGAACATTAAGAGGTGACTGGAGTGACGGGACTGAACGATGCAGATAAGAGGCTGATTGCTTACCGAGCGGCTCCCTGGTGAAAGCCTGCCTTGGATAAGCTGCTCTCGGTAAGACACACAAAAAGGGGCAGCTTTCAGTGGGAAGGAGAGATTACAGGATGGAAGATGGGCAGCTGATGGGGCTGGGTTGATGAGCTGAGAGAGGGACGTGTTTTAAGGTGGTCCTGACAGGATCACTTAAAGTAGGGAGATGGGAACAGAGTATTTTCCTTTGCTCTCCTTTCCTTTTGGAAAAAAATCTTAGTGTCTTGTGAATCTCAAATTTCCAAGCTCTTATCTAAAGGAAAAAATCACACGGGATGCACATGGACGAGGTTTTGTTATGGGTTTTGCTTGTTTGCTGGGGCCAGTGAATATGCTTGCTACAGCAATCCAGACAGCAAAACAGAAAATGTCCCAGGTCAATGGAGTATCTTGGGTGTCTGTGAACACAAGACCCACTCCTGCCTCCTGCTCTCCTTCAGCCAACTGAATGCAGTTTACAAAGTCCCAGAAGTTGGCATCTCCCACTACTAGAAAATATGAGTCAAGCTTTGGTATGTGCCGGTTTACTTTTCTTCATCCCTAAGTCCTAGACCTTTGTCAGTAAGCAGTGTCTTTTCCCCAATCACCAGGCGAATCCACCTCCTCTAAGCACCTTCTCTAGGCATCTCAGCTCACACGGGATTTTCATTATTTCTAGAGAGCTTACTGTCTGTCTGCCCTTGACATACAGCATATCTCACCTTGTATTTTTAGATGCCTTGCTCATGTTAGTCTCCGGCATGCAACTAGATAATAAATTCCTTAAGGGCAGCAGCCAAATCTTATTTTCTCTTGTGTTCCATGTTCAGCGATGAGTGAAATACTAATGATTGAACTAAGCTCCCGTCCTCTTCCCTTGCAGACTTGACCACAGCCATCACTCTCCCTCTGGGTGTTTCCATGTGGCACAAAGCCTGGAGGGTGCTGGGAGGCAAGGTCTATTCAGAATAACACTGCTGTACACTGGAAACTAATACAACATTGCATTGGGTTGGCCAAAAATTCCCATATAATCTTACAAACATTCTGGCCAAACTAATAAATCAACTATATATCCAGCAAAGAAAGAAACGAAAAGAATAACGCTTGTCTGGTAACCACTCCTTGGGTTGCAAGAGAGTGGAGGTGAAGAGAATAGCATTTATTAATTTTCTACTCTGTACCAAGTACTTTGCTAGATCCATACAAGGATGACTTATATTTCTAGGTAAGAACTTTACCCAAAGAAGAACAACAAAAGAGTCTTAAAAATTAACACATAGTAGTCTAGAATCTGATCTCAGGGAAATTTAATACCACTTGTTGAACAACTGAAGGCCAGAGAGATGGTTGCTCAGAGGCAGTACTGAATTTAACTCAGCTGTCATAAATCTAAGGCCAGTGTTCAATAGTAACGTTTCCTCTTGTAAGGAATAACTCCTGCCCCCAAAGTGAAAGAAGAATGACAACACTCTGACAGATTTCACATATTGGTGACTTTAATTGTAGTCGCTCTATTTTTTAGTCTTAGCTTAATTGACCAAGGAGTATTTACTGAGAGTTCCTAATTTAAAATATACAGACATACTTTTTAATCCCAGGCATATAAGACTGACTATAATTGAAAGACCCCACAGGGTGGTTTCTAAACACACTTTTATTAACAGATTTTTATGGAGAAATAAAAGAGAAAAGGGATAGAAGCAAAAAGAAGAGAATGTAAGGAAATTCTAGTAAAGAGAAATATGAGTAATTACACTTGTTTTTAACTTACACATAAACTTTAAGAGATACAAGCTGTCAATAGTCAGGCATAGTTTATATAGTACCAAGCAGTCCGTGTTTTCCACATTGGTAAAACACACACACACACACACACACACACGCAAACTAGGGAAAATTCAGAAATGAGAAAATGCAGGGCTGGTACAATTTAAATATTAGAATTTATTAAATAATAGAAGTTAACTTTTGACAAGTTAGTGGTCCAGGGGATGAAAATGCATACTTTTTCATTGTCTTAGGAAAAAAAGATATCCAAGAAAAAAAGAAATGAGTCTGATTTTCCTACTAATACCTACCAAAGACAATTTATTTGATACCCATGTTCCCATTAATAAAATGAGTTTGTTTTCAGTCTTCAGTGAGCGTGGTTTCAAACATATTTGGCCTGGGGGAGTTATAATTTCCCCTAAAGTTCAGGTTTCCTGCCCATTATGTTAGGACAACTGGAAGCTCCTTACCTGATGGGAAGTTTAAAAGCCCGCTACCTTCTGAAAGATTTAAAATCTATAGCAGCAGGCTGGGAAAGGGGTGGCAAGAGGTAACCCCTCCAAGAGCTGAATGCAAGTTTTGTCTCTCTAGGGAATTCGCTGTGTATCTCTAGGGAATTCGCTGTGTACTGAAGACTAGAACTTCTGGGTTTCATTTTTACTTTAATTCTAAGCTTTTTAGCAGATATCGAGAAGTGGATAAATTCTAATGGCATATACACAAGACAGACACACAGACACATATATTTAGGCTGAGCTGAAAACAGGAGATAAGATGCACTTACAATGAGGAAAGAACTAGAGAGCGCTGGATACCTTCTAGAGAACAGTGGCTCCAGAAAAAAGCGCTCGCCTAGGAAATGGCAACCCACTCCAGTGTTCTTGCCTGGAGAATCCCAGGGACTGAGGAGCCTGGTGGGCTGCCGTCTATGGGGTCGCACAGAGTCGGACACGACTGAAGCGGCTTAGCAGCAGCAGCAGCAGCAGCAGCAGCAGCAGCAGCAGATTAACACTGAGTCCCAGGGAGTGTAGCCCTGGAAGGGGGTGCTCCGCGCAGACTAACCCCCACAGGAGCATGTGTCTCGCACAAGTCTTCTTTGCTCCCCGATCCTCCTCTTCCAGGCTCTTCATCCCTCTCCCCTGGTTCATCTCATTTTCTCCTTCTTCCCCCGCCTGTTGCCTTTAATTGAAGGGTCGAGACCCTCTACAACCCCTTCTTCTCGCCATCCTCCGGGGCTGCCGCACACAAATAAAAGAGCCTCGCAGCCCCTGGGTTTGAGGCCTGAAAAGTCTCCTGCCTCAGTACTGCTCTGACCCCTGAAAACTGTCAGCCACCCTCGGCTTTTCCCCTTCCCCGGTGTCGCTGGGTGGGCGGCTGGCGGAGGCCAGGCTTTCTGTCTTTTGGGAGGAGATGGCCCCAAGGCCTTCAGCTGGATGGCTGCTCGGGGGAATTCGCAGTCCCAGGCGCCGCTCGGGAGAGAAGTGCCGTCGGGTAGCCTGCTTCGTCCTCAGCGGCGGTCCCTCCTCCCGGACGCGACCGGACAGCGGGGAGGCGGGACTGAGCCTCTGGTCAGGGTGGCATATGCGAGATAAGACGCCTCACCAGGCCCTGACACCCTGCAGCGTGGCGGGCAGAGGGCTCTGCGGGCTGGCGCTCGGCCCACCTGCGCCGAAGCCCGAACTGGCCTGGGGGGCTGGGGGCGCGGGACCCGGGGGTGCGCCCGCGTAGCCGCCGCCGTAGCCGGCACAGTAGGGAGCGCCCGCGTAGTGGCCGTAGCAGGAATAGGGCGCCGCTGCCGCCCCGTAGGGGCCGGGGAAAGCGGGAGCGCTGGGTCCCAGGCAGGGCTTGCCATCGCGCACCAGCACCGGCACCGCCACCCGGCGCGGCGCTAGGGGGTGGCCCGCCAGTTCCAGGGACTTGTCCTGGCGCTGTCTCTTGCACTTGTAACGTCGGTTCTGGAACCAGATCTTGACCTGCGTCGACGTGAGCTGCAGCGCGCTGGCCAGATGCTCGCGTTCCGGGGCCGACAGGTACCGTTGCTGCTTGAAACGCCGCTCCAGCGCCAGCACCTGCGCCTGCGAGAAGAGCACGCGCGGCTTCCGCCGCGGCCGTGCAGTGGGATGCTCCGCGCCGTCCCCGCGAGCGCCGCCGCCGCTGTCCCCTTCGCAGCGCTCAGGCACTCGGGTCCCGCCGCCGGGGAACGAGGCTCCATTGAGGACGGACTCTAAAAGCACAGGATGGAACACCGTCAGCATCAGCCTAAGGCTCACGGGAGCGATTTTTCCAGGAGACGCCCCTCCTCCCTGGTAGCCTTCACCTGCGCCCCGGACTCTTCCTTCTGCTCACCCCTTCACCCCGTCTCATGTCTCTCTAAATGTTCCTTTCCCCCAAGTTGTCTCTTTTGTACCTGTGGTGATGACTGGTGCGATCCCATGGACTTAGCCCATCAGGCTCCTCTGTCGATGGGATTTCTCTGGGCAAGAATACTGGAGTGGATTGCCATTTCCTTCTCCAGGGGATCTTCTGGGTCCGGGGGTTGAATTCAGGTCTCCTGCATTGCAGGCGGATTCTTTACCGACGGAGCCACCAGGGAAGCAGAATGTAAGTTGTGACTCTCTGTGTTTCTCAGTGTACAGCCGATTCCCCAAAGGCAGACTCTTGATCAAGACTCTAAGCTTCATTTTCTTCTTAGAATGTCTGTATCTATTCATGTCTCTCTAAATGTTCCTTTCCCCCAAGTTGTCTCTTTTGTACCTGTGGTGATGACTGGTGCGATCCCATGGACTGTAGCCCATCAGGCTCCTCTGTCGATGGGATTTCTCTGGGCAAGAATACTGGAGTGGATTGCCATTTCCTTCTCCAGGGGATCTTCTGGGTCCGGGGGTTGAATTCAGGTCTCCTGCATTGCAGGCGGATTCTTTACCGACGGAGCCACCAGGGAAGCAGAATGTAAGTTGTGACTCTCTGTGTTTCTCAGTGTACAGCCGATTCCCCAAAGGCAGACTCTTGATCAAGACTCTAAGCTTCATTTTCTTCTTAGAATGTCTGTATCTAAGCTGTTCACTTTGACTGCAATTCTCAAGTGTGGGTAAGTTTGGGGAAACATTTGCTGCCCGTCTATTAGATAGAGATTAACTTTAGATTGCTCGTAGTGGAGAGAGAGAGAGAGCCTGGTTATCCATTGTGGCCCCTGCTTCTAGCGCAAGTCCCGGGGCGGGGGTGGGGGGGTGGCTCCAGTGCTACCCACCTTTACTGGCATCTTCGCTTCTTTTGTCATCAAAGGACCCACCCCATGTTTCTCAAACACGATGCTTTGTAATCCAAATTAATAAAATAAATAATTTCTGTCTCCTGATTCTTGGCTCAGAAACTAAGTTTCTCTTTGCAGGTACATAAATTTGAGATCCACATTTGGGTTTTTTTTCTTTTCCAGTGGGCTTTTTCCTCTTTGGGACCTCCCTGGCAAGCAGGTGGCATTGGCTCCTCCCTGACTTCCTGATTGCAAGAGGCAGAGCTCCCCGAATATCACCCCAGGGCAGTTGTGCCTAGCCCTCCAAAATGCAAGCTTCCTTTCCTTTTATCCTATTTTGGCAAAGCTCTGTTTTTACCCGAGGATAAGAAGGGAGGCTTCCCAGGTGGCTCAGTAGTAAATATCTGCCTGCATTGCTTGCTAGTGCAAGAAATGTGAGAGACTTGGTTTCTATCCCTGGGTCAGGAAGATTCCCCTGGAGAAGGAAATGGCAACCCACTCCAGTTTTCTTGCCTGGAGAATCCCATGGACAGAGGTGCTTGGCAGCTGACAGTCCATGGGATCGGAAAGAGTCAGACACAACTGAGTGACAGAGCAAGAACAAGCAGGGAGGCAGTGCTAGGTTTTCATGAAATTCTTGAGAAAACCAGAATGTGGAGTGATGCATGTGCCTGGTGAGGCACAGCAGGATGCTCCTACTTAGAGCCAGTGCTGTCAGAACCGACTCAAATCCACAGCCAGCTGGCACAGTCTCCTGCGGGATGGAACTGTTTGGCATTTCAAATTGAGAAAACAAGACCTTCCTTCAGCGAAGCCTGTGTTCAGACAAACTGAGAACATCTCTCCCCGCAAAGAGGAAAAATATTGACAAGGATTTGTTTTCTTAGCAAATCAAAATGTAGCTACTGGCCTTCAGTGACTCCGTGGAGCCAGTAAGACCCCATTTGGGAGTTGCTGACCACTCAGGCCGAGGGGCTTCAGGCCACCTCAATCCCTCCTGGTCATAGTTTGGAGTCCCTGTCACCCTGTGTCCCTGAAAGCAAAGTGGGGATGGAGGAGGGGCACAGAGTCCCCCAGGAGTGTCCCTTCCACGTGTGGTCCATGGCTGCCATGGCCCCTGGGCTTAGATCCTGGAGCTGGGCCGGGCCCCTTCTCAGTGTCACTGCTGCAGGTGCAGCAGCAGAGGAGGAATGCTCTGCAGTTCTTCAGCTGCGAGGTGACAGCAAGAGTCAGAGCAGTGGGACCCTCTCCAGCAAGGCCCAAATGAAAGGTCAGTTGGCTGAGCAGCACTGGGGGAGCTGAGGGCTTAGAGTCTGCTGCGGAATATCCACAGGTTTCTTTAAGAACACAACAAAGTATACTGTTCTCCAGGCTCCTGGCTGTTGTTGTCGTTCAGGCACGTTGTGTCTGACTCATGGACTGAGCACTCCAGGCTTCTCTGTCCTTCAGTATCTCTCAGAGTTTGCTCAAACTCCACTGAACACAGGATGCCATCCAACCATCTCATCATCTGTCATCCCCTTCTCCTCTTGCCTTCAGTCTTTCCCAGCATCAGGGTGTTTTCCAGGGAGTTGACTGTTCACTTCAGGTGGCCAGAGTGTTGGAGTTTCGGCTTCAGCATCAATCCTTCCAATGAATATCCAGGGTTGATTTCCTAAGGATTGACTGGTTTGATCTTGTAGTCCAAGGGACTCTCGAGTCTTCTGACTTCAAACCAGTATCTTTATTTTCTTCATGTGGTTAGTTTGAGGCTCAAATAGAGTGGCTGTGGCGTAGCCTGGCCGAGGAGACCTGACCTTCGAGGATCATCCTGAAGCCCCCAGACCTGCATGAAGGCTGAGAACTGAGACGCAGAGTTTGGCAAGAGGAAGAGTGGCTTTTTCATCCCTCAGACTGTTGAGTCTCCCCTGACAAAGCTTCCTGGATGGCAAGAACCAACCCATCACAAGCCCTGTCCACCTCTTCCCTTCCTGAAGCTGGGTCTGTCTGCCAATGCACAGGTTGTGCCTTTGGAGACCAGATGCTGAGACTGCTGGAATCGTCTGTCTCCCAGAGCAGCTAAAGCTCGAGCTGCCCTTACTGAGCTGCAGTCAGAGGAACTACTGGGCTGGCCACTCAGCAAGCCCCAAGAAAAGACTGGGCTGGGACTGATCCCCAGAGCCTAACAGAGTTTCCTCTCCCAAAGCGCCCCGCTGCTTTGATGGCTACACTTTTGACAGATGGTCTAGGGTAGAGAGAGACTAGGAGATGGCAGGAAAAGCTGGTGGTGATGAAGCACAGCTAAGATACTGCAGAGGGTATTGCTGTAAGAAAGAAGCTATGCTCTGTGATGACCTAGAGGGGTAGGATGAGAGGGAGGTTCAAGAGAGAGGGGATATATGTATGCTTATGACAGATTAACTGTTGTTGTATGGCAGAAATCAACACAACATTGTAAAGTAATATCCTCTAATTAAAAATAAATTTTATAAAAGGAAGAGAAACTGGAATTTCTGGGAACTGCCTCATTGAGTAGGGGGGGATGTGTTTCTGGGAATCATGTAGGACGGGCTGTGGAAATCGTGAGCTGCCAAGATTCAGGACCTTATTTTCATTAAGATGTCTGGAGGGGATGGTGGAGGGGGCTGAGAGCCCAGTCCTTCTGACTCTTCGAGTGAAGAAAAATGAGGCTAGCCCTAGGAGCCCGGAAGACCAGAAGATGAGTGTCCCCCACAAACGCCAATTGGTAATGATCTAACCCCACTCCTTGGTCTCCCTGTAAGATCCAAGACCCCAGCTCGTACTCACCTGGCTCACCCACCGGTTTAGCGTCCATCTCTGTGACTAACTCACAGGGATCCCCGGAAGGCTCCGACCCTTCCTGCCTTCTGTCTTCGCTGTTTGCCCTCCGGATGCTGGAGACCTCAGACCCTCGCTGTTCTGGGACCGGTCGCAGGTACTGAAAGTTTTCCAGGCTCCTCGGTGTCCTCTGGAGTTGCAAGGCATCCGGGCCAAGATGCTCACGCTCCAGGCTCAGGATGTCATTGACTGAAAAGGGAGTGGAGGTGACGGGGTTCAGTAACATCCCAAAGGCGGAGGGGCGGGGCTGGGGCGTCCCTGGTTCCCACAAAGCGGAGCGCCCAGAGCTTTCCGTTTTGTCGCTGCAGACCCTGCAGACCCTGCAGACCCTGCAGACCCAAGATCTGCGACAGACGCCCAGCGTCCCGGATTGCGCCTTCCCTCTGGACCATCCCTGCCAGACGATTGACCCGGAGAACTGAGTGACAAAACTGCGGAACCCCATTGGTTCCCGCAGAATCCACGTGTTAACTTAGCACTTTCCCCGCCCGCCAACCGCCCACCAGCCGCAGTCCTTTCTTCTCTGCCCTCCTAATTTCTCACCAACCTCCAGCCACTTTCCGGAAGGTTTGGGTTCTCAAAAGCAAAGAAAAGGGGAGAGAGAGTGAGCGCGGCTCGCAGGTAACGTAATACATTACAAACCAGAGCTTCCGAAGTCAACCATGGGTCCCTCGGGACTCTCCTAGAAAGTGTGCGGAGATGGGATGGAACCCTTACTCTGCAACCCGAGTCGGTCCCTTGCGACCTGGCTGGAAAACTCTAGAGAGAGACCTCTGGGCACGCGCAGGATTGGAGCTGAACGCGGGAGTCTTGGTGCGCGCACCGTCGGAGCCAAAAGGCTGGGAGCTCCTTCCAGGGTGCAGAAGCTGGACCCTGGAGGAGTGAGTCTTGACCCTCCACGGCCAAGACTGATGTGGAACTGTCTCATTTATAGCCGAGTCGGGTGCGGGAAACCGAGATCTGCCACTTCCCAGGAGGGATCTCTCAGCCCTGGAACTAAGAAAGGCTTTAGGAGCTATGCCCAGGGAGACTCTGGCCTCTTTGCAAGCTCGCGAGTGGGTGGAGAGGAGGAGAGGAATAGCCCTCGCCCCGGTGTAAGTGCCAGACGGGCTCACTTTACCTTTCACGACTCTAAGTTCCTTCTTTTCCTCCCCCAATTTATCCTCCCTAAAGTTGTCTTGAGTGTGTGAGCATGCCTGTCGGAACGCGGAGCCCTATGAAAGGATGGGAAGTTTTGACTAGCATCAGATCTTCAGAAAAGCTCCTTGGACACAGCCAGAGCCGAATAAAGGGAGCCTGTGTGTACAGTGTAGGAAATGGCAACGAACTCCAGTATTCTTGCCTTGGTAATCCTACGGACAGAGGAGCCTGGTGGGCTACAGTCCATGGGGTCGCAAAGAGTCGGACACGACTGAGCGGCTAAGCGCGCACGTTGGTGTGTACAGTCGTTAGGAACAGGCAAGTGGAGTCCACAGATCCGGACTCGCTCTGGAACGTATCAACTGTAGGCTTTGGGCAAAGTATTTATTCTTCCAATCTCAGGTGTAATGAAAAAAAAAAAAGGGCGATAAGAATAAGCATAATAGGATGACTGTGAGAATTAAATGAGATTATGTGTGTGTATGAAACTGTAAGGATTATGACTACTTAACTACATGGTTCAGTCAAACATAATTTGAGGTCAGAGCACAGAATCTAAGAAATTAAAAAAAATTAAATCCAAATGAGACCTCATTAGAGTTCTTTTTAGAAACTCAGATAAAATGTTCCTTAAATAAACCTTCTTTGGAGAGCTGGATATTGTAAGAACTGACTGGGCATGATTATTTCCTGAAACCTGGATAAACTGTGTACATCTCCCCAGTTTAGTGGGCACAAAATTTCTTGCAAAAATTAATGCAAATTTGATGGTTCTGTCGAGAAATGATTTCTATATACTGTATCATTTGATCTTTACATCAAAGACATACCCAAGTGTTTTCAGTTTCTCTTTTCTTTTCTTATTGAGGAATTGAAATCAGAGAAGCTAAGCACCTCAGGAGGTGACCCAACTCCTCAATTGCAGGGGAACCAGGACTCCTGTTTTGCCAAAGCAAAATCCTCCCACCTCCCTGAGACATGGCTTTGCCCTCAGAGATGTCAAAATCTTTCAATGACCCATAAATTTATTTAAATGTTTTTATTTCATGATTATAATAGTCATGCATACTTTGGAAAAACTAAGGAAAAGTTGAAAAGAGCATAAGCTCCATATAGAGATGATATTTTAGCTCTCTTAAGTATGTATTTCTGCATGTATGAGCTCATAAGGTAGATGCAAGCTTATATCTTTTAAATTTACCTTATACTCATGTCTAGCTTCAATAGAGTTTTTCAGTTATATTTTTAAATGGCAGTGCAATAGTCCATGTTATGGCTGGCCACCTGATTCAAAGATCCGGCTCATGTGGGCAGTTCATGGGGTCTCAAACAACCAGACACTCCTTAGCCACTGAACAACAGTGAATGAACCGTAATAAACTTTATAATTTTAGATTATAGCGATTTATTTTTCTGTCGCTGTGAATAGTTCTTCAAAGAACACCCTTGTCAACATTTTGGATTATTTTCTAGGGAAAAATATTAGAATAAACAATGAATCAAGTAATACAATGCTCCTAAAATACATTCCAGACCTCCTAGAAAAGCAGTATTAAGGTATCCTCCTCCTCCTTTCAGAGACACAAGCGATAGGTAGGTGAATATTTACAACCACCACCGGGGCACCCAAAAGATGGCGAATTTCTTTATAGAACTTTTCCATTCAGAGCACGTGGTGTGGGCGCTCCTCCTACTTCGCTCCCACATCTGGCTCAGTCCTCGCCTTCCAAGCTCGGCTGGGAGTGGATCCTGTTTAAAAGCTTTAAGCCGCAAACCTGCCAGCGCGTTATTCTAGCGTGGAATTCTCTTGGCGGACTGCTGAGCTCAGGGAAGTCATAGAAGAAAGAACACCTTGAGAGAAATTGGCATCAGCAGCCGTGAGTTAAAATCCTGCTCTCAGGTCCCCAGTTTGCTGAGAGGGATCAGTTGAGATCTGGGACATGGGAAGGATTCCCAATCCCTCCCAAGCGGTGCAAACACGAATCTTCGTTACCGAAAGGGCTCAGGCTGCCCCAGGCAAATCTGGAGTGCGCCAGGCCACCACGGCCGCGAGATCGGGGGGCGGAGAACTTGCACCTCAGTGCTCGGGGCTCGGCTCCCAGAGTCACCTCCGCGGTTTCGGATCACCGGTTCCCGGGACATCGCGGCAAACCGGTCGAGCCTCCTCGACCCCTACCCTTTCCTCCGGATTCAGCGCCAGGGCGCACAGAGCCGCGCACAGGAGAGGGCAACAGACGCGCCGATCTCGTCCCTTCCCGGTCAATCTGTTGCCGCCACGTTAGGAGCAGCCGGCGGCCGGAGGAGAGCTCGAGCACCGGCTGTCTGCAGGAGCGCGGGCGTCCGGGAGCGGAGCGGAGTGACCAGGCGCGGCGTGGGCAGAAAAGCCTGGAGTCCGGCTCTTACGCGCAGCTGGTACTCAGCGCAGCCTGGACTAGGAGGTGCAGAGCGTCTGTGTGTCTGTGTGTGTGTCCCTTGGGCCCGAGTGGAGCTGTCATAGAGCGGACTGTGCTGGGCGGCGGGGAGTGGCGGTGACCGGAGCGGATCTGCCTTCCTCCACTCCACACACACAATAAAACGCCCAAACAATGCTAGGTCCTCAGGCGTGTTTTGAGCTCAGGAGAGGGCAACAGACGCGCCGATCTCGTCCCTTCCCGGTCAATCTGTTGCCGCCACGTTAGGAGCAGCCGGCGGCCGGAGGAGAGCTCGAGCACCGGCTGTCTGCAGGAGCGCGGGCGTCCGGGAGCGGAGCGGAGTGACCAGGCGCGGCGTGGGCAGAAAAGCCTGGAGTCCGGCTCTTACGCGCAGCTGGTACTCAGCGCAGCCTGGACTAGGAGGTGCAGAGCGTCTGTGTGTCTGTGTGTGTGTCCCTTGGGCCCGAGTGGAGCTGTCATAGAGCGGACTGTGCTGGGCGGCGGGGAGTGGCGGTGACCGGAGCGGATCTGCCTTCCTCCACTCCACACACACAATAAAACGCCCAAACAATGCTAGGTCCTCAGGCGTGTTTTGAGCGCCTACCTTGAGCCAGTTACGCCCAAACTCTGAACACACTGAGGAAATGAGGGGTCTTCGCCGTTTAATTTTATCCCATTCTGGCAAGGGAGCTTGTCTGCATGCTCAGTCATGTACGACTCTGCGATCCCAAGGACTGTAGCCTGCCTGGCGCCTCTGTCCGTGGGATTTCCCAGGCAAGAATACTGGAGCAGGCTGTCATTTCCTCCGCCAGGATCTTCCCGACACAGGGATCGATCCTGCGTTTCCTGCACTGGCAGGCGGATTGTTTACCACCGAGCCACCTGCGAAGTCTCCTTCAAGGGAGACAAACTCCTGCATCATTCCCACGAAGTGTGATACCTGGCACAGTCATATGGAATCCACACTGAAATTTTTCCCATTGGTGGTTAACAAAAGTTCTTTTGTCCCCCTATTTCAGACTTTCCCAAAATGAGGAGATTCTGTGCTTAAAATTCGATATACAACAGGCGACTTTCCAGCCTGGCACTGAGGCCCATGAGCTTCCAGGAAATCAACTGTCTCCAAGGTTTTTGATGGGAGTCCCCTGGGTCTGGACTGGGTCCCTGGGTCTGTGGTCATAGCTGTATTCCCAGGCCAGTAGCTCTCCAATCAACATTTGTTCCATAAAGGAACTTACCTTGTTTACCTGGGAATAGTCCCTTGGATAACCTGAGGGCTGATTCAGTGGTGTCTCTGGACTGCAGGAAGTGGGGAGACTGACCGCTGTCCCCCCAGTGGCCCTTTCTGCTTTGCCATGTTTTTTGTGGGGTTCTTTAGCCCACAGTCTTAGAAATTTTATTTAAATGATTTATATTGTAAATTAATCCTAGAAAATATAAACTCAACAGTAAATAGACTTTGCTGCAAATTGAGGTTTTCTTGAGGGGATGGGTGGTGCTGTGGTACTGATGACTATTTATCTGAGGTTTTGTTGATGTATAATATTATGTAAGTTTGAAGTATACAACACAGTGATTTTTTAAATTTTTAAAAGTTATATTCTATTTATAGTTATTATAGAACATTGGCCATTTAGAAATATTATCCTGGTGGCTCAGACAGTAAAGAATCCGTCTGCAATGACCTGGGTTCGGTCCCTGGGTTGGGAAAATCCCCTGGGGAAGGGACTAGCAGCCCACTCCAATATTCTTGCCCAGCGAATCCCATGGACAGAGGAGCCTGGAGGATTACAGTCCATGGGGTCACAAAGACTCAGTCACATGACTGAGTGACTTAGCACAGTGCAAAAATATTATAATAGCTTATTTTTGAATTTGTGAAATATTAACATAATTCTTAAAATTTTTTTTATGTGGACCATTTTTAAAGTCTTTATTGAATGTGTTACAATATTGCTTCTGTTTTTTGGCCCCAAGGCATGTGGAATCTTAGCTTCTGACCAGGAAGGAATTGAACCCACATCCCCTGCATTGGAAAGTGAATTCTTAACCACTGAACAGGCAGGGAAGTCTCGAAGCATTAACATAATTCTACAAGTTAAAATTGTGCAAAAAGAAGTGGCCACATACCTTTATCCTTTCTATTTCCATTCTCTATCTTTCCTGGTTCCTATATACTCCCAATCTCATTGGTTCCCTGCTCCCCTCTGTTTTGTGCAAATGAGCAGCTACATTTATATATCTTCTATTTCTCCTTCTTCCTGAGCTGACCAAGGTAGCATTATATGGGGACTCTTTCTTGTTCCAAAGCAATGACATTTATTAAGATTTTTGTGTTAGTCAAATCAATCCGTGCTGCTGACTGGTACTTGTAGATGGCTCTGCTTCATAACACAGGATGTCACAGCTGCAACAATGATAGCTATGATGTCTATGCATTTTCTACATACCTCTCCTTTGCTCCCCTGGAGAAGGAAATGGCAATATACTCCAATATTCTTGCCTAGAGAACTCCATGGACAGAGGAGCCTGGTGTGCTACAGTCTATGAGGTTGCAAAGAGTTGGACATGACTTAGTGACTGACACACTCCTTTGCTCAAAATAAGCTATTCCATGTCCACAGTATACTCAGAACACTGAGCATCTCCCACTATTCGTAATTGCATAGGTCTTTGTAACCTCATTCTCACAGAATGCCTAATTGTAGTTTTAAAGTAAATCCTTTCAAAACAATTGAATGGATTTTCTCTCTTTTTTCTTCTTTTTAGCCTAATTGTCTCTGTTTTATAGATAAATAACACAGATGGTCCAAAATCAAACAGCTATCAGAAGAAAATTAGAATTCAGTTTTTCTCACTACAAATGCTGGTTTCCTTCCTGCCATATTTCAGTGTTACAAAGACATCAGCCTTCACCTCTGCTGCCCACTTTAATTTCCTCAAGGGAAGAAAGGAAGATTTGGAAAAGAAAAGCTGAGAACAATTTGACAAAAAGAATTGGACTCTTTTATGTACAGTTTTTTATTTTAAATTCATATTTACATCTCAACTTATGGATTCTCAAAATAATTCTGTGAGTTGTATAAAGCAGTTATCATTTCTAGTTTGCAAAGGAAGAAACCAAGACAGAGTACAATTCAAAAACCTGTTTTGAATAACCTGTCTCCTCATTTTCAGGATGGCGCTCTTTCCTTTATAGCGCAAAGACTAATATAATTGCTTAGTTATCATCTTTTCTGAGGTTTCTTCTTAGTTCTTTGTTCAGTACCCTTAGCACACTTGTTTCTAAGAAAAATGTACTACTATTTTTAAATTTCACTGAAACTACTACTCCAATATTTTCTGAATTATTCCAATCAATTCAGTAGAATTTTTTGAGTGCCCATTACATATGGGGAAGGTAAGCACATAATCTATCATTTAAAGCAGGACCTTTAAAAAGGAAGGATTCATGAGATGGACTTCAGGCATAAACCACAGCTGTTCCAGGGACCTGACCCGGGAATCAAACCCAGGTCCCCTACATTGCAGGTGGATTCTTTTACTGCTGAGCCATCAGGGAAGCCCATACAGTACTTTGCAAATACTCAGGACACAGAGAGAAATAGTACCTACTCCAAAATCCTCCAGGAGTATCCAGTCCAGTAAGAAATAAGACAGGTGAACTTTTATTGAAAATGTCACCAGCACATCTTTATTTGGTAGACTGGCATTAATGTGTCTAATTTCACCTGATGAAGGAACCGTTTTTATTTATAATGATATTTTCATCATCAACATCTGTGATGTGGATCTGATTACCGTACTTAACAGAGTGGTTAATACTGGTGCATGCTTTATTATATTGCACAAAGCAGGCACACCTATAGTCACATGCCTAAGCCTCTCTCACTGGCACAGGACTCTCCCTAGACTAAGGGCTGCTCCCAGTACCCATTCCAACTAATAGATACTCTTTCACAATTTTGATTTTTTTCACTTACCAATATATTGGCTCAAAAAGACCTACCGTATTCTTTTTTACAGTTGCCTAGTACTTCATTGTGTAAATGTACAGCATTTATCCAACTACTCTCCATTGACTGAGTATTAATTAGATTTTCCCAGTATTTTGCAAGTACAAACAATGTTGCACAGAGTGATATTGTTGCTGTGTGGTTTTGTACCATTGGAGATGTATCTTCAGAGCATATTCCTAGAAGTGGGATTGTGGGTCAGAAACAAATGAATATATAATATATGTTCAATTGCCAGGCTCCCATCTGGAATGATTGTATAGGCTTGCTTTCCACCAGCAAAGTATGAAAGTGCCTGTCTCCCCTGTAGTATCCTGGTCCAAAGAATGTGTTATACCCTTTAATTTTCACCAATCTGATAAGTGAGAAGTGGTATCTTGGTATTGTTCTAATTTGCATTTCTCTAATTGTGAGTGAAATGGATCATCTTTTTATGGGATATATACGTATGTGTGTATGTATGTACATGTATAAAAATACATAAGCATATAAACAAATACACATTCAGGCTCCCATCTGGAATGATTGTATAGGCTTGCTTTCCACCAGCAAAGTATGAAAGTGCCTGTCTCCCCTGTAGTATCCTGGTCCAAAGAATGTGTTATACCCTTTAATTTTCACCAATCTGATAAGTGAGAAGTGGTATCTTGGTATTGTTCTAATTTGCATTTCTCTAATTGTGAGTGAAATGGATCATCTTTTTATGGGATATATACGTATGTGTGTATGTATGTACATGTATAAAAATACATAAGCATATAAACAAATACACATTTATTTATTTGTTGTTTATTTGACCCCTCAGGGGGCACATGGGATCCTAGTTCCTTGATCTGGTGTGGAACCTGCACTCCCCAACTCCCAATTGGAAGGGTAAAATCTTAACCACAGGCCCACGAGGGAAGTCCCAATATACATACATTTAAGTAAGGGATGATGCTAAAGCTGAAACTCCAGTACTTTGGCCACCTCATGCGAAGAATTGACTCATTGGAAAAGACTGATGCTGGGAGGGATTGGGGCAGGAGGAGAAGGGGACGACTGAGGATGAGATGGCTGGATGGCATCACTGACTCATGTACGTGAGTCTGAGTGAACTCCAGGAGTTGGTGATGGACAGGGAGGCCCGGCGTACTGTGATTCATGGGGTCACAAAGAGTCGGACACGACTGAGGGACTGAACTGAACTGAAGTTTTATCTTCCATTTTCTGTCCAATTTTAAGAGTTTCTATACGTGTTAATGATTTGGGTCATCTGTGCTATGTGTTCCAAATATTCTCTCCTGTTTGTCAGTTATCTTTAACTTCTTTTATAGTCCTTTTTGTCAGGTATTTTAAAATGTAGTTGTGTGTATTAATCTTTTCTTTTTAAAAAATATTTGTTTATTTGGCTGTTCTTGGGTCTTACTTAGTTGCAGCTTGGAGACCCTTCGACCTTCCTTGTGACATTGGAGATCTCAGTTCCATGACCAAGGATTGAACCTGCGGTCCCCTGCATTGGGAGCAGGAAGTCCTAGACACTGGACCACCAGAGAAGTCCCAATCTTTTCTTTTCTTGTCTATAGATTTGAGTTGGTGTGAGAAAAGCTTCTCCTACACCCACATTAATCACCCCTGCTTTCTTCTCGTATTTGTATAATTCCAGTTGTTTATTTTAAATGCACTTGGGGTGCATTCCAGTGTATGGTGTGGGTTGAGGATCTAATATTAATTTTTCCAGTCAACTGTTTTGGGACCATTTAAAGATTCGTCTGCAGTGACTTTCAGAGGCACTCTCTGCCAACCTCTGAAAAATATGTGCAAAAATCGCAGGGTTAGGAGAGGAATATGAGTGAAGTGAAAAGTGGAATGGAGGAATAAATTTATCAATTGTTTGAAAAACAAGTAGCTTTTCAACTTCTCTTCGTCATCTCTCCACAACCCCCTCTTGGTGTCGGACACAATTACAGTCTTGCTGCCAGACCTCTGGGGCTGGACACCCCCTCAATCCCCCAAGCCCGGAGACCAGGTGTGGAGCGTGGGGACCCTGAGCCTCCTCCCGCCCGCCTGCCTCAACTCGGGAGCAAAAATGACCATTCCCTAGAGCCGGGGAGGGGGGTGAGGGCGGGGATGGGGACACGCCGGGGCTACTCTGCGGGGCCAT
>SJXQ01010239.1:680958-695697 GCA_006408695.1 Aepyceros melampus | reverse complement strand
AGTCCCAGGAGGCTTAGGGGAGGATTCGGGAAGACAGGCAGAGGCCGGGCCTCGGTGATACTCTGAGCCTCTTATCTGCGCCGCGCTTCCAGCTCCATTTCAATTAACATTCCAGCGCCCGGCCGCCCCGCAGCCTGATAGCGCCGACCACCACCACGCGGGAATGAGTCCTCACCCTTGGAAAAATAAACTCGGCCCCAGCGGCTCTGTATGTGTGTGTCTGAAGGGGAGGAGGGGTTGCAGAGACTCAGGTCAAATAAACAGCTCTGCCCAGAGCGAGCCCGGAAGCTGCGCGGTTGCGCCGCAGGATGGCGAGTCTAGGTTGCGGTCCCGGTGGGCTCGGTCCGGGTACCACGAAGCCCGGTAGCCGAAAAGCCGCAGATGTGCCGCAGTCGTGCGCCGGCTGCTGCGCGGTCCCTCCATACTGCCTGACTGCAGGTGCTCTTTAGTAAACTGGCAGTCACCTATCTTGCTGAGCCTTCCCGATACCCCCAAAGTCGGTTGCGCCGCAGGATGGCGAGTCTCGGTTGCGGTCCCGGTGGGCTCGGTCTGGGTACCACGAAGCCCGGTAGCCGAAAAGCCGCAGATGTGCCGCAGGCGAGCGCCGGCTGCTGCGCGGTCCCTCCATACTGCCTGACTGCAGGTGCTCTTTAGTAAACTGGCAGTCACCTGTCTTGCTGAGCCTTCCCGATACCCCCAAAGCCTGTGAAGTGATCAAGTGCATCGCCTCGTCCCCAGGGCCCTAGAGAGAGGAGTTTCACACAGACAGCCTGACCTTCGGGGTCAGACAGATCCTTTCCAGGCCGTTTTTAGTATCTAGTGTCTTGCTCAGCTTGGGCATCCATGATCTCATTGATGTCCCTTTGAGATAAGTATGTCAGATCTCAGCGTCTCATTCCCAGGGATGGGGTGTTGAGGGGTAGAGTTCCGGTAACTTGTTTATAGCCATTGGCTTTCTGAGGGGGCAATGACAGGCTAGCACACTGAACTTTGGAGTCTGGCTCCAAGTTGCATCTTCCTTATGAAGTCAGACACTGGCAAATTGCTATAAATGATATTCTACTATTACTGTTTTTCCCAGTGAATGTAAAAGATTTCAACACCTCAGGGCACACTGGTGGAATTCAGAGCTGCCTGTTAACTGAGTGTATGCGTGTGGAATATCCAAAGTGACAAACATTCTAAATGGAATATTTCTACAAAAACTTCACCGTAACAAAACATCAGAAACTTCTTTATTCCTTTAACAATTGCACGTTGTTCAATTATTTTTTCAGAACTCACCATCCAGGGACCTTCTATTGCCCTCTAGAGCCAGCCTGGGCTTCCAAACTCACACTTTTAATAAAAAAATGTATAATACAAATAAATGCCTTGGGTCTTGTGTGTTTGATTTTAAAAGGCAATTTAAGCTTATCCTTTATGAAAACTAGAAACCTGATAAGCTGTGTTGGGTGAAGATTAGACTAAAAGACAGTAATTGTGAAATAAAGTGTTAGTCACTGAGTTGTGTCTGACTCTTTGCAACCTCAAGGACTATAGCCCACCAGACTTCTCTCTCCATGGGGTTCTCCAGGCAAGAATACTGCAGTGGGTTGCATTTCCTTCCCCAGGGGATCTTCCTGGCCCAGGGATCGAACTTGCATCTCCTACATTGCAGGCAGCTTCTTTACCTTCTGACCTACCTGGGAAGCCCACTTTGCATTAAGGACTTTAATTTGTAATGTAGTCCTGGGTTTCCATGCTTGTTAATCCTGGATGGATGCTAAAGAAAATGCAAATTCTTCTGAGATCTCTCTCCCAGAAGTTTATGGATATTCCCTCAGAATCCAGGGAAAGGCACGTGGGCCCCTGAGCTGGGGGAGGGGCCATGGCCGAGGGAGTTGCAGGAGCAGATCCATTACCCTCTCCCCAGGGTGGGCACTCTCCCTACGTAAGTGGTAGCCGAGGGACAGCCTCCTGGACAAAGACGGAGCACACAGGCACAGACGACATGTTGATATTTGGTGCTCCCAAGATAAATTATACCGATAACCAAGTGTGTTTTCCCTTTCCATGTCTTCCCCAGACAATCTGACGCTGAGTAGATGCATTAGAGAGCAGGATGGCTCATTTAAAAGCCAACCTAGGGAAGGTCTGGTGTTCTGAGAAGTGCCGAGGGAGTTGCAGGAGCAGATCCATTACCCTCTCCCCAGGGTGGGCACTCTCCCTACGTAAGTGGTAGCCGAGGGACAGCCTCCTGGACAAAGACGGAGCACACAGGCACAGACGACATGTTGATATTTGGTGCTCCCAAGATAAATTATACCGATAACCAAGTGTGTTTTCCCTTTCCATGTCTTCCCCAGACAATCTGACGCTGAGTAGATGCATTAGAGAGCAGGATGGCTCATTTAAAAGCCAACCTAGGGAAGGTCTGGTGTTCTGAGAAGGTCCACTTTACACAGGAGAATATGCCCAGAAGGCTCACTCCACCAGAGCCCTTTGACCAGCTCTGTTTGGCAAGGCTCCTTCTGGACCCTGCTGTTGTTAGATTCCCTCCAGGGCCTGGATGCTGTAGGCCAGCAGTCCCCATCCTTTTTTGGACCCAGGGACGGGTTTCGTGGAAGACAATTTTTCTAGGGACCAGAGTGGGTGGGGTGGTTTTGGGATGATTCAAGTGCATTGCATTTACTGTGCACTTTATTTCTTTTATGATTATTTCAGCTCCATTGCAGATGATCAGGCATTAGATTCTGGAGACTGGGGATCCCTGCAAACTGCCTTGTCTGCTTGGAACAGGGTTGGAGTGGGTCTGTAGCCACAGAGTCCTGGGCTTGTCTAGGGTACAGTGGAGGATCGGTGGGAAACAGAGAAGCTGGTGATACATTCTTCTTTCTCAAGCTCTGGTAATTTGGAGAGACTGGAGAACAGGAAGTTATATTTTAAAAGGATATAAAATGTTTGACTCTGATCCATCAGGCAGACTGTTATACATCCAAACCTGCAATGTTTTACTTCCCATTTCCTTTTGACCTCTCTGGGAATGTCTGAGAACAGAGACAGGAAGGGAGGTAGTAAAACTGTGCTTGTTGTAAGACTCATTAGATTCTGGAGACTGGGGATCCCTGCAAACTGCCTTGTCTGCTTGGAACAGGGTTGGAGTGGGTCTGTAGCCACAGAGTCCTGGGCTTGTCTAGGGTACAGTGGAGGATTGGTGGGAAATAGAGAAGCTGGTGATACATTCTTCTTTCTCAAGCTCTGGTAATTTGGAGAGACTGGAGAACAGGAAGTTATATTTTAAAAGGATATAAAATGTTTGACTCTGATCCATCAGGCAGACTGTTATACATCCAAACCTGCAATGTTTTACTTCCCATTTCCTTTTGACCTCTCTGGGAATGTCTGAGAACAGAGACAGGAAGGGAGGTAGTAAAACTGTGCTTGTTGTAAGACATAGGCTAGACATTTGTCCAACCACATCAACACAGAGAACGAAACTGCCAGTCCAAGGAATGGTTGTTATGTGCTAATTCCAAGGTGGGTCCTCTGTCAGAAGCTAATATTTGGCCACTAATTTACAAAACTCTAAGCATTATTTTTCAATTCATGGCAAATAGATGGGGAAACAATGGAAATAGTGACAGACTTTATTTTTCTGGGCTCCAAAATCACTGCAGAGTGTGACTGCAGCCATGAAATTAAAAGATGCTTGCTTCTTGGAAGAAAAGCTATGACCCATGTAGACAGCATGTTAAAAATCAGAGACATTACTTTGCCAACAAAGGTCCATCTAGTCAAAGATATGGTTTTTCCAGTGAGTGGGTTGCATTTCCTTCCCCAGGGGATCTTCCTGGCCCAGGGATCGAACTTGCATCTCCTACATTGCAGGCAGATTCTTTACCTTCTGACCTACCTGGGAAGCCCACTTTACATATAAGGACTTTAATTTCTAATGTAGTCCTGGGTTTCCATGCTTGTTAATCCTGGATGGATGCCAAAGAAAATGCAAATTCTTCTGAGATCTCTCTCCCAGAAATTTGTGGATATTCCCTCAGAATCCAGGGAAAGGCACGTGGGCCCCTGAGCTGGGGGAGGGGCCATGGCCGAGGGACTTGCAGGAGCAGATCCATTACCCTCTCCCCAGTGGGCATTCTCCCTACGTAAGTGGTAGCCGAGGGACAGCCTCCTGGACAAAGACGGAGCACACAGGCACAGACGACATGTTGATATTTGGTGCTCCCAAGATAAATTATACCGATAACCAAGTGTGTTTTCCCTTTCCATGTCTTCCCCAGACAATCTGACGCTGAGTAGATGCATTAGAGAGCAGGATGGCTCATTTAAAAGCCAACCTAGGGAAGGTCTGGTGTTCTGAGAAGGTCCACTTTACACAGGAGAATATGCCCAGAAGGCTCACTCCACCAGAGCCCTTTGACCAGCTCTGTTTGGCAAGGACTTTCTGGACCCTGCTGTTGTTAGATTCCCTCCAGGGCCTGGATGCTGTAGGCCAGCAGTCCCCAACTTTTTTGGACCCAGGGACGGGTTTCGTGGAAGACAATTTTTCTAGGGACCAGAGTGGGTGGGGTGGTTTTGGGATGATTCAAGTGCATTGCATTTACTGTGCACTTTATTTCTTTTATGATTATTTCAGCTCCATTGCAGATGATCAGGCATTAGATTCTGGAGACTGGGGATCCCTGCAAACTGCCTTGTCTGCTTGGAACAGGGTTGGAGTGGGTCTGTAGCACAGAGTCCTGGGCTTGTCTAGGGTACAGTGGAGGATTGGTGGGAAATAGAGAAGCTGGTGATACATTCTTCTTTCTCAAGCTCTGGTAATTTGGAGAGACTGGAGAACAGGAAGTTATATTTTAAAAGGATATAAAATGTTTGACTCTGATCCATCAGGCAGACTGTTATACATCCAAACCTGCAATGTTTTACTTCCCATTTCCTTTTGACCTCTCTGGGAATGTCTGAGAACAGAGACAGGAAGGGAGGTAGTAAAACTGTGCTTGTTGTAAGACATAGGCTAGACATTTGTCCAACCACATCAACACAGAGAACGAAACTGCCAGTCCAAGGAATGGTTGTTATGTGCTAATTCCAAGGTGGGTCCTCTGTCAGAAGCTAATATTTGGCCACTAATTTACAAAACTCTAAGCATTATTTTTCAATTCATGGCAAATAGATGGGGAAACAATGGAAATAGTGACAGACTTTATTTTTCTGGGCTCCAAAATCACTGCAGAGTGTGACTGCAGCCATGAAATTAAAAGATGCTTGCTTCTTGGAAGAAAAGCTATGACCCATGTAGACAGCATGTTAAAAATCAGAGACATTACTTTGCCAACAAAGGTCCATCTAGTCAAAGATATGGTTTTTCCAGTAGTCATGTAGGGATGTGAGAGTTGGACTATAAAGAAAGTTGAGCACTGAAGAATTGATGCTTTTGAACTCTGGTGCAGGAGAAGACTCTTGAGAGTTCCTTGCATAGCTGGGAGATCCAACCAGCCCATCTTAAAGGAAATCAGTCCTGAATATTCATTGGAAGGACTGATGCTGAAGATGAAACTCCAATAATTTGGCCACCCGATGTGAAGTACTGACTCATTTGAAAAGACTCTGATGCTGGGAAAGATTGAAGATGGGAGGAGAAGGGGATGACAGAGGATCAGATGGATGGATGGCATCACTGACTCCATGACATGAATTTGAGTAATCTCTGGGGGTTGGTGATGGACAGGAAGGCCTGGTGTGCTGCAGTCCATGGGTCAAAAAGAGTCGGACATGACTGAGCAACTGATCTGAACTGAACTGAGGCATTATTTTGATCAACAACCTCCTTCTCCAAAGGATCTTCCCAACCCAGGGATCAAAGCCACATCTCTTACATCTCCTAAATTGGCAGGATGGTTCTTTACCACTAGTGTCACCTGGGAAGCCCTTTCTTTGTTATTATTATTATCTATTTTTTAAATATTCAAGAAAGCCATAATCTTGAATGAGATCACCGAAAGCATGAGTATAAACGAAGAAGAAAAGAAAGGCCAAAACTAAATTCTCATGCAGACCAAAAGCTAAGAGTTTCAGAAATTCCTCGGTGATCCAGTACCTAGGACATGGCTTTTTCGTGGCTATGGCCTGGGTTCAATTCCTAGTCTGGGAACTAAGATCCCAGGAACTAAGTTTCAGAACAGGAAATATTCACAAACCACAGGATCTGAATACTGCAAAAAGGGTCAATGTCATTTTAAAAAATGTGCTTGATTGTTCTATATTAAAATAAAAAAGAGACTTTACTATAAAATACATTTTGAGAACTTACTTGGGCTGGATACTGGATAAAAAAGAAGCCACCAAAGACATTTTGGAGGCTTCTTTGGTGGTCCAATGGTTAAGAATCTGCCTGTCAATGCAGGGGACACAGGTTTGATTCCTGGCCTGGAAGCTCCTGCATGCCTCAGAGCAATTAAGACCGTATGCCACAACTAACAGGCCCAAGTGCCTTAGAACCCGTGCTCCACAACAAGAGAAGCCACCACAATGGGAAACCTGCACAAGAGGAACCCCCACTCTCAGTAACTAAAGAAAGCTTGCATGTAGCAAGAAAGACCCAGCACAGCAAAAAAAAGGGATGAATGAATTAAAAAAAGATATCTGGGGGACAAAAGAAGGAATTTGAGTTTGTTTTTAAAAAATCTTTTCCCCAGTTTTACTGAGAAGCTGTAAATTTAGGGTATACAGCATAATGATTTGACTTACATATATTGTGAAATGATTACCATAGTAACTAACATCTATCATCTCAAATAGATATCCCTCAAAAGAAAAGAAAAAAAATGTTTTTTGCCTTGTGATGATAATGCTTACGATGGACTCACAACTTTCAAATACAGCATACAGCAGTGTTTACCGTTGTCATCATTTTTGCCAGTGTGTAATCACATCCCTACTACTTATATATCTTATAACTGGAAGTCCTGGTGGCTCAGACAGTAGAGCATCTGCCTGCAATGTGGAAGACTGGGTTTAGTCTCTGAGTCGGAAAGATCCTCCCGAGGAGGGCATGGCGACCCACTCCAGTATTCTTGTCTGGAGAATCCTATGGACAGAGGAGCCTGACGGGCTACCGTCCATGGGGCCACAAAAAGTCAGACACGACTGAGCAACTAAGCACGCGCAACGTACCTTTTGACTGCCTTCATCAATCCCCACCTGACCTCTGGTAACAACAAATCTGATCTTTTTCTATGAGTTTATTTTGTTTTTGTTTTAGATCCCACGTATAGGTAAGATCTCAGTATTTGTTTCTGATTTGTTTCACTTAACGTAATACCCTTTATGTCTATCCATGTTGTCTCGAATGGTAGGATTTCCATCTGTTCATGGCCAAGTAATATTCCATTGTATATACAACCTACATCTTTATCCATTCATCTGTCTATGGACATTTAGGTTACTTCCTTTTCTTAACTATTGTGAATAATGCTGCTATGGACACAGGGTTGCAGATCTCTCTTCAGCATGGTGTTTTTGTTTCCTTCAGATACATTCTCAGAAGTAGAATTTCTCGATCATATGGTAGTTCCCTTTTCTAATTTTTGGAAGATCTTCCATTTTGTTTTCCATAGTGACTACAACAATGTACATTCCCACCAACAATGCACTTCAGCACTTCTGTGGGTCTCTCTTCTCTACACCCTCACCAGCATTTGTTATCTCTTTTCCATGATGGCTGTTCTAACAGGTGTGATGTGATATCTCATTGGGTGATATTTTCTTTTCCATTGTGGTTCATTTTAGGAAATAAAAACAGTTCCCTGGGCTATGCAACAGGACCTTGTTGTTTATCCATTCTATGTATAACAGTTTGAATCTGCTAGTCCCAAACCTCCAATCCTTCCCACCCTCTTCCTCTGGGCAACCACAACTCTGTTCTCTATCACTGTGAGTCTATTCCTGCTTCATAGATAAGTTCATTTGTGTCCTATTTTAGATTCCACATGTAAGTGGTATTATATAGTGTTTGTCTTCCTCAGATATTTGAATCTGAATAGGTATTAGATGATATAATAGAATGAATATTAATTTTCCTGAATGTGATCATAGTAGAATGGTTTTGTTTGAAGTGTGTGGGATGAAGAGTCATGATACATGAATTTTCAAATGGTTTAGTAAAATATGTATGGAGAGAGAACAAATGTGGCAAAATGGTAATTGTTAGTGAATAGAAGGATTTGGGGTTATTTATTGTACTAATCTTTCAATGTTTCTGTAAGTTTGAAAATTTTCAGAATAAAAAAGTCAGAGAATAAAAGATTGGAGGAAGAGGAGGAACCAGAAAGGAGCAGAAAAGTCAGAGGGTGAGAACTGGAAACCAAGTGAAGGAGGTAGGTAAGGAGACGGGAACACAAATGATGTAAAGTATTCTTGGGAAGTCAAGTAGGATGATGGAAATGATGGATGTATGTAAAAACATTATCAGTGGTGACCTTGGCAAGGCCATTGGGTAGAGTGAAGAGGGATGACAACAAGCTTGCTGGCTCAGCCCAAAGAATGTGCCTGCTGACTCTGAAACTGGGTTTTCAGAAGCCAGGACTGTGTGTGTGTGTGTGTCTGTGTGTTTACAGTTCTGGGAACAGAAGTGCTGAGTGAACAGGGCAGCTGCACTCGGGGTAGGAGGGGTCTCTGGAGAGGGCCAGGGTTGGGGAGGGGTCCCCACGCTCCTAAGAGCACAGTTGATTTACAATGTTGCTAATTCCTGTTGTACAGCAAAGTGATTAGGTTATATATACATTTACATTAAAAAAATATTTTGGAATATTCTTTTCCGTATGGTTTATCATAGGAGATATGTATATGTATGTATATATTACAGTTGTGTTAGCTTCTGCTGTATGACGTGTAAATCAGCTATGTGCAATGCTCACTCACTCAACATATGTGTCTTGTGATTTTTTGGACTGCTGCCGCCAGGCTGCTCTGTTCATGAGATTTCCCAGGCAAGAACTGCCATAGCGTTTACCTGAAAGCTCTTTTTTCTTCTTTTCTGTTAGAGATCATACAAGGTTAAAGTCCCACCAGGCTTCCCTGGTGGCCTAGTGGTAAAGAATCCACCTGCTAATGCAGGAGATTCAAGAGACATGGATTCGATCCCTGGGTAGGGAAGATCCCCTGGAGCAGGAAATGGCAGCCCACTCCAGTATTCTTGTCTGGAAAATCCCATGGACAGAGAATCTTGGTGGGTTACCGTCAATGCGGTTGCAGAGTCAGACATAACTGACCGACTAAGCAATAACAAAGTTCCAGAGGGCCCAGGTAGACCACTTACATCTCAAAGGCAGAAGAGAAATATCACTTCCTCCTAGGGAGCTAGTTTCACCAATAACAAAAGGTTCACTTTGATACTATAGCAGAGCTGTTAAAGGCCATTGTTCTCCAGATCTCTCAGCAGCCCCTGTTCCCCGGAGACCACCACAAGACGACTTGCCTCTCCCCAATACTTTTCTATTTCCCGACTTCTTGGCCTTCATAGGAGTTTCCTAGGTCTCCTGTCTGCTCCATCAGTTGTCGGGCTGCACCTAACTGGCCTACAAGGGTAAGCTTGCACAGCTTAAGGAATGAAGAAAGAGCCAGAAGTTAGCAACAGAGACCTTGTGACCGGGAAAGGTTAATGTTGAATTCTCGCTGGATCTGCTTCTGTGACTTTAACCCTCATCTGGCCACTTTTGTAAGCACACATAACGGCCTGCCCCAGGGAGATAACCTGAGCCGTCCACTCACTGAAGGACTGTAAGGAAATGAAACCAACACGTTCTCCTGCCTCAGGGAGAAGTAGATGTTTTTCTGAAACTCTTGCTTTTTCTATGATCCAATGGATGTTGGCAATTTGACCTTTGGTTCCTCTGCCTTTTCTAAATACAGCTTGAACACCTGGAAGTTCATGGTTCACGTGTTGTTGAAGCCTGGCTTGGAGAATTTTGAGCATTACCTTGCTAGCACATGAGAAAAGTGCAATTGCGCAGTAGTTTGAACATTCTTTGGCATTGCTTTTCTTTGGGACTGGAATGAAAACTGACCTTTTCCAGTCCTGTGGCCACTGCTGAGTTTTCCAGATTTGCTGGCATATTGAGTGCAGCACTTTCACAGCATCATCTTTCAGGATTTGAAATAGCTCAACTAGAATTCTATCATCTCCACTAGCTTTGCAGTGATGCTTCCTAAGGCCCACTTGACTTCACATTCCAGCATGTTTGACTCTAGGTGAGTGATCATACCATCGTGATTATCTGGGTTATGAAGATCTTTTTTGTATAGTTCTTCTTTGTATTCTTGCCACCTTTTCTTAATATCTTCAGCTTCTGTTTGGTCCATACCATTTCTGTCCTTTATTGTGCCCATCTTTGCATGAAATATTCCCTTGATATCTCCAATTTTCTTGAAGAGATCACTAGTCTTTCCCATTCTATTGTTTTCCTCTATCTCTCTGCATTGATCATTGAGGAAGGCTTTCTTATCTCTCCTTACTGTTCTTTGAAACTTTGCATTCAAATGGGTATATCTTTCCTTTTCTCCTTGCCTTCAGCTTCTCTTCTTTTCTCAGCTATTTGTAAGGCCTTTTCAGACAACCATTTTGCCTTTCTGCATTTCTTTTTCTTGGGGATGGTCTTGATCACTGCCTCCTGTACAATATCACAAATGTCCATCAATAGTTCTTCAGGCACTCTGTCTATCAGCTCTACTCTGTCTATCTGTCTATTGAATCTATTTGTCACTTTCCAGAAAAACAACTACTTCTGCTTTATTGATTAAGCCAAAGCCTTTGCTTGTGTAGATCACAACAAACTGGAAAATTCTTCAAGAGATAGAAATACCAGACCACCTGATCTGCCTCCTGAGAAATCTGTGTGCAGGTCAGGAAGCAACAGTTAAAACTGGACATGGGACAACAGACTGGTTCCAAACTGGGAAAGGAGTACATCAAAGCTGTATATTGTCACCCTGCTTATTCAACTTACATGCAGAGTACATTATGTGAAATGCTGGGCTGGAGAAGCACAAGCTGGAATCAAGATTTCTGGGAGAAATATAAATCACCTCAGATATGCAGATGACACCACTCTTATGGCAGAAAACGAAGAAGAACTAAAGAATCTCTTGATGAAAGTGAAAGAAAAGAGTGAAAAAGTTGTCTTAAAGCTCAACATTCAGAAAATTAAGCTCATGGTATTTGGTCTCATCACTTCATGGAAATAGATAGAGAAACAGTGGAAACAGTGTCAGACTTTATTTTTGGGGGCTCCAAAATCACTGCCGATGGGTGACAGCAGCCATGAAGTTAAGAGACACTTGCTCCTTGGAAGAAAAGTTATGACTAAATTAGACAGCATATTAAAAAGGAGAGACATTACTTTGCCAACAAAGGTCCATCTAGTCAAGGCTATGGTTTTTCCAGTGGTCATGTATGGATGTGAGAGTTGGACTGTAAAAAAAGCTGAGTGCCAAAGAATTGATGCTTTTGAACTGTGGTGTTGGAGAAGATTCTTGAGAGTCCCTTGGATTGCAAGATCTAACCAGTCAATCCTAAATGAAATCAGTCCTGAACATTCTTTGGAAGGACTGATACTGAACCTGAAGCTACAGTACTTTGGCCACCTGATGGGAAGAACTGACTCCTTGGAAAAGACCCTGATGCTGGGGAAGATTGAAGGCAGGAGCAGAAGGTGAGGACAGAAGATGAGATGGTTGGATGGCATGACTGACTCAATGGACATGAGCTGAATAGGCTCTGGGAGTTGGTAATGGACAGGGAAGCCTGGTGTGCTGCAGTCCATGGGGTCTCAAAGAGTCGGACACGACTGAGCAACTGAACTGACCTGAACTGCCTCAGGTTTGCCATCCTAGGGGACATTTGCAAAGATCGAAGAGTCTTTTTACTTTGTTTCGTCCCCTCCCCTCCCATTTCTTACTCATAAAAGAACCTGGCAACCAGGCCCCAGGAAGATGGCTATTTAGAGACACTATCCTGCCATCTTGGTCAGCCAGCTCCCAAATAAAATCCCTTCCTAGTCTCTGAGAGTCCATTGTATTGCAAGGAGATCAATCAAGTCAATCTTAAAAGAAATCAACCATGAATAGACATTGGAAGGACTGATGTTGAAGCTGAAGCTCCAATACTTTTGTCACCTGATGCAAAGAGTTGACTCATCGGAAAAGACTCTGATGCTGGGAAAGATTGAAGGTGGGAGGAGAAGGGGATGACAGAGGATGAGATGGCATCATGACTCAATGGTCATGAGTTTGCACAAACTCTGGGAGATAGTGAAGGACAGGGAAGCCTGGTGTGCTGCAGTCTGTGGGGTCACAAAGAGTCAGACACGACTGAGCAATTGAACAACAACAAAAGTCCCAACACCTGGTCTCAGATTAATTGACTTATCGGGCGGCCAGCAGAAGTAGCTTGGATTCGGTAACAACATCAGTGGTTTACTGGAAGGAGGAGCATACACCTGTGAAGCAAGGTCCCGGAGCGAGAGCCCACTGTGTGCAGCAGAAAAAGGGCAGTACATGGCGGCAGTCTTCGCTCCCAGTGGGTGAGGGGCTTGGCCCTTACATTTTATACATGCTTTGGTTTTGTGTGTTTATTATATGTTATACCCCGTCTCCAATTAAAATATGACAGAGAACATGTGAAGCAGGTTTGAAGGGACCCTCGATATTTTCTGGTGAAAGGACAGGGGAGTGGAAGGATAAAGCTTTGTTGTTGTCAGCTATGCACAAGTGAACTACTGGGAACTTCCTGGCAGTCCAGTGGTTAAGACTCTGCTCTTCCGCTGCAGGGGCATGGGTTCCATCCCTGGTGGGGAAGTCCTTCATGACCCACGTGTGACCCCAAAAAAAAGTGAGTTACTCTAACACATTGTGGACATCACAATATTCCTTAGCAGTGACTCATTAAAGTCTCACCTTAAGTCTAGTACAGAAGAATAATTCCTATTTTTATTATAGTGAACATATCAAGGCTTAGCCGGACAGTATCTCATTTTTGAGGGGAGAGCCCACTGATCAAGAAAGTTAACCATCTGTATTTCATAGATGATTTAGCCCCTATCCGAAATCAGGTGCATTCGAGGTGAGGAAGTCATCTTAAGGCTGCCCAAGTTCCAGCCTCTGACCCAGGGAGATCCCACAGTGGAGACTCTCCAAGCCACTCCTCTTCTGCAGAGAAATTGAAAGGGAGTGCCTTGGGGAAGGGAGAGCTACGCAGCAGGCATATTACTGGGAAGGAACCCACCTGCACAGGGAAATAAATAATTCTGTAGCAAAATTAGAGAGGCACTGGGACTCAGAGAAGGTAGAAGGTGGGTTTGCTGACAAGGCAGCCCTTGTTGGTTGATTGGTGTTTAAAATGGAAAGAGATAGGCAGTGCTTGTCCCAGCAAAAAAAAAAAAAAAAGTATACGATTTACATGTAGTTTGCGTTTTCACATTTACATGCTTCATTTATTATGATTTTAATACAATAGCCATACTTTTAAGTATATATTTTGAAATATACATTGACACATGCACAAAAAGCCTCTCTTGGATCGTTTGAGCTGGAAACGCCAGGTCACAGCTGCTTAAGCTCTGACTGGAAAAACCTAAGCTCTTTGCTATTTCCACTTCAAGAGGCAGACTCCAGAGGCTGAGCTCTTAACAACCACATCTTACAGTCCTCCAGAATGACAAGTCCACTGACAGGGCCAGGTCGTTCTCCCTCTCTCCTCTGGACTTTGCGAACTCTGCTAGACTCTCACTCATAGCTTTCCTCCCAAGTTCCGGGGCGCTCATCTGACGCCCAGGCCCAGGCTGGCACTACATAGCCTTTTCCAACTCTGGGGAAAATGGTGATGGTTTAGTCGCTAAGTTGTGTCCAACTCTTGTGACCCTATGGACTGTAGCCTACGGGTTCCTCTGTTCATGGGATTCTCCAGGCAAAAATACTGCAGTGAGTTGGCATTTCCTTCTCCAGAGAATCATCCCCACTTGAGGATCAAATTGTGGACATCACAATATTCCTTAGCAGTGATTCATTAAAGTCTCACCTTAAGTCTAGTACAGAAGAATAATTCCTATTTTTATTATAGTGAACATATCAAGGCTTAGCCGGACAGTATCTCATTTTTGAGGGGAGAGCCCACTGATCAAGAAAGTTAACCATCTGTATTTCATAGACTGATTTAGCCCCTATCCGAAATCAGGTGCATTCGAGGTGAGGAAGTCATCTTAAGGCTGCCCAAGTTCCAGCCTCTGACCCAGGGAGATCCCACAGTGGAGACTCTCCAAGCCACTCCTCTTCTGCAGAGAAATTGAAAGGGAGTGCCTTGGGGAAGGGAGAGCTACGCAGCAGAGGTTCCTCAGCTAAAGCGGAAGCCTGAGCCCAAACCCCTTTTGCCGGGTCCTCGTCAGAGACGGGAGCTGCCCAGGATCCCCTCTTCCCACCTCGTCCCCAGCCTAGACCGTGACCCGGTAGATTTTTCTCGAAACGGAAGGAGACACGGAAAAATCTGAGCGGCCCAGGTCTAGGCGCTAGACCTGCGGAGGGGCGGGCGTCCACAGCGCGGTGGCGAAGCTCCTGCGACACCGCGAACAAGGACCCAGCCAGGAGTGATGCTGCAAACAAGCTGAGGGACGGCTTGGTCGCCTCCACAGCGTTTCTTCGAAGGATGAGACCGTAGAGCCCGTTTTGATTTTTGAATTCTCTTACTTGGGGACT
>SJXQ01010239.1:592261-680673 GCA_006408695.1 Aepyceros melampus | reverse complement strand
CGAGGCGAGTATCCGTCCTCCCGCTGCTCTTCCCGCCGCGCCACGGCCGGCGGCGAGAGTTGGGGTCGGGGTAGGGGTGAGGGTGTGGCGGGAATTGTTTTCCCCAGACTTGGGGCCGTCATCGTCGTTCCAAAGGCCTCCTGGGGTGGCCTCTCCACCGGCCGTAACCCGACACCTCCAACTGACGACTGCGCAAGGCCGCCGGCGCCAGGGGCTGGGGCGCGGCGCTGGCATCCCAGACCCGGCTTCTTGGGTGTCACCTCTCCCCGGGGGAGACGAAAGCCGTAATACCACCAGGTTCCTCCGTCCCGTCCTGACTCAAGAAGGGGAGAAGCTGGCATTAATTGCGCGCCCTCGCGGAGCACTTCGCCCGTTTTCCCAACCTCTCTAGTTCCCTACCCTGCTTCCTTGTCCTGCCTGGATCGGATTTTCCTTGGTAATGTTATTCACTTAATAGTTTGTTAATTACACCCACTTTCAGAAAAGGTAAATATCTGTTTTAACCTGGCTTTAGATCATGCTTGTGTTTGTGCTGAGTCGACTCCGTCATGTCAGACTCTTGGAGATCCTATGGCCCAGATAACCATGATGATGTGACCACTCACCTAGAGCCAGACATCCTGGAATGAGAAGTCAAGTGGGCCTTAGGAAGCATCACCACAAACAAAGCTAGTGGAGGTGATGGAATTCCAGTTGAACTATTTCACACCTTAAAAGATGATGCTGTGAAAGTGCTGCACTCAATATGCCAGCAAATTTGGAAAACTCAGCAGTGGCCACGGGTCTGGAAAAGATCAGTTTTCATTCCCAAGAAAAGCAATGCCAAAGAATGCTCAAACTACTGCACAATTGCACTCTTCTCACGTGGTAGCAAAGTAATGCTCAAAATTCTCCAAGGCAGGCTTCAAAAGTATGTTAACTGTGAACTTCCAGATGTTCAAGCTGAATTTAAAAAAGGCAGATGAACCAGAGGTCAAATTGCCAACATGTGTTGAATCTTTGAAAAAGCAAAAGAGTTCCAGAAAAACATCTACTTCTGCTTTATTGACTACACCAAAGCACTCAACTGTGTGAATCAGAACAAGCTGTGGAAATTCTTCAAGAGATGGGAATACCATACCTGACCTACCTCCTGAGAAATCTGTACGCAGGTCAAGAAGCAACAGTTAGAATTGGACATGGGACAACAGATTGGTTCCAAATTGGGAAAGGAGTACATCAAGGCTGTATATTATTACCCTGCTTATTTAACTTACATGCAGAGTACATTATGTGAAATGCTGGGCTGGATGAAGCACCAGCTGGAATCAAGATTTCTGGGAGAAATATCAATCACCTCAGATACACAGATGGCACCACCCTTACGGCAGAAAGCCAAGAAGGACTAAAGAGCCTCTTGATGAAAGTAAAAGAGAAAAGTGAAAAAGTTGGCTTAAAGCTCAACATTCAGAAAACTAAGATCATGGCATCTGATCCCATCACTTCATGGGAAATAGATGGGGAAACAGTGGAAACAGTGACAGACTTTCTTTTTGGGGGCTCCAAAATCGCTGCAGATGGTGATTGCAGTCATGAAATTAAAAGATGCTTGTTCCTTGGAAGAAAAGCTATGACCAACATAGATAGCATATTAAAAAGCAGAGACATTACTTTGCCAACAAAGGTCCGTCTAGTAGTGAAGGCTATGGTTTTTCCAGTGGTCATGTATGGATGTGTGAGTTGGACTGTGAAGAAGGCTGAGTGCTGAAGAATTGATGCTTTTGAACTGTGGTGTTGGAGAAGACTGTTGAGAGTCGTTTGGACTGCAAGGAGATCTATCCAGTCAATCCTAAATGAAATCAGTCCTGACTATTCATTGGAAGGACCGATGCTGAAGCGGAAATACCAATACTTTGGCCACCTGATGGGAAGAACAGACTCATTTGAAAAGACCCTGATGCTGGGAAAGATTGAAGGCAGGAGGAGAAGGGGACAGCAGAGGATGAGATGGTTGGATAGCATCACCGACACAATGGACCTGAGTTTGAGTAGGCTCCAGGAGTTGGTGATGGACAGGGAAGCCTGACGTGCAGCAGTCCACGGGGTTGCAAAGAATCAGACACAACTGAATGACTGACTGAACTGATCTGATGAGCCACGTGATGAAGGGTAGAGTCTTAAAGATTAAGCCGTAGTTTGGCTAACCTCATCTTCTGCAAGTCTCCCCGGTGGCTCAGTGGTAAAGAATCTGCCTGCCAATGCAAGAGCTGCAGGAGATGCGGGTTTGATCCCTGGGTCGCTAAGATTGCCTGCAGGAGCAAATGGCAACCTACTCCAATCTCCTGTCCCATGGACAGGAGAGCCTGGTGGGCTATAGTCCATGGCATCGTAAAGAGTCAGACACAGTTGAGCACAAGCACAAGAACAATCTATTGCAAGAATTTGGCTGAGCCACACAATTTGAATTTCTGTTTCCTCACCTGAACAATGGGCATAGTAACCAATATCATTGGGTTGAGAATCGTTGAGGGAAAAACCTCCACATGAATGTACTTTTTTTAAAGAGGTAAGACACTGACCACATATAAAGAATTGATATTTTATTCTTCAGAATGCCAGTGGCAAGTGTGCTCAGTTGTGTCCTTCTCTTTGTGACCCCATAGATTGTACCCGGCCAGGCTCCTCTGTCCATGGGATTTTCCAGGCAAGAATACTGGAGTGGGTAGCCATTTCCTTCTCCAGGGAATCTTCCCCACTCAGGGAATGAACCCATATCTCCTTTGGATCCTGCACTGGCAGGCAAATTCTTTACCACTGATGCCACCTGGGAAGCCTCTTTATTCTCACAGATTTGCACTAATTTTTCGAACAAGGTAGATTGATGTGGTTAAACACACAAATAAAAAGGATATTAAGTAGATGTGCATGCACGCAACCATTTTATTCTAAAGCAAAAGCTATATACTCTTCTCTCTGAAAAGATTTAAGAATCATAGTTCATTTTTATAAATTATCAAGATTCTTAAGAAATAGCATAGAAAGAAAAAAAAATAACAGTTTGGAAAGGCAATGCTAGCTGTATCTCTCACAGCAACCTTGTGAAAGTGAAAGTTGCTCAGTTGTGTCTGACTCTTTGTAACCCCATTGACTGTACAGTTATGGAATTCTCCAGGCCAGAATACTGGAGTGGGTAGCCTTTTTCTTCTACAGGGGATCTTCCCAACCCAGAGACTGAACTCAGTTCTCTCATATTGTAGGCAGAAGGGAAGCCCCACAGCAACCTTAGGGGAACATATACACTGGGGATGCCCTCTCTCCATCAGGGCTTGGGGAGTCATTCTCAATCAGACTGATTGTACTTGGTGCTTTCTGAGCAACTCTGTTGGCTCATTTTTGGAAGTGATGGCCCTTCTTTTATTCAGTGGGTTTTCCCCTCTACTAACATATAGTTCAGAACAAAAGACAAGCTTTATTTGAGCATTAGGTTGCAATGTTGTATACCAAGGTAGTTGGCAAGAACTTGGAAACTAATAGTATTTTGTAATAACGTATGACAAAAAATAATCTGAAAAAAAAGTATTAATGAATCACTGTGTTGTACACCTGAAACTAACACAACTTTGTAAATCAACTACCCTTCAATTAGAAAAAGAATGAAGGTTCATCAATCAATTAAAAAAACAGAATTGGAAGAGGAGGCCTGAATTCTAGTCTTAACTTAGCTATTAACTGTAGATGTTAATTGGTGCTTATTATAGATCTCTTTTCCTGAAAATGGACTTGTTTGTTTATTAATGTTTTTTTTTTTCATTTCTCTTAAGCAAGAGTTACCAAATACTGATCCTTTGGAGGTGGCGTGTTTGACCTATACATCTTAAAAAAAAAAACAAAACTAACTAATTAATTTTTGGCTGCCCTGGGTCTTCAGTGCTGCACACGGGCTTCTCCAGTTGTGGCGGCGGGACTACTCTCCAGTTGTGGTGCACAGGCTTCTCCTTGCAGTAGCTTCTCTTATTGTGGACCATGGCCTCTAGGGTGCTCAGGCTTCAGCAGCTATGACACGCAGACCCTAGAGTAAGACCCTAGAGTAAGGGCAGTAGTTGTGGGGCATGGGTTTAGTTGCCCTGTGGCATGTGGAATTTCCTGGACCAAGGATCATGTCCCCTGCATTGCCAGGTGATTCTTAACCACTAAACCACCCAGGAAGTCCTGACCCACATTTTTTGTTTGATAACTTTAGATCTATTAAAAACAGAACTTTTATGTTCAGAAAAATATTGAACAGAAAACAGAGTTCCTGTATGAACTCCCCCAGTTCCCAACAGTATACTCTATTATGAACATCTTGCATCAGTGTGATACATTTCTTATAATTTATGAACCAATATTGATACATTATTTTAAACTAAAGTCTGTAGTTTACATCAGGTTTTACTCTTTGTGTTGAATATTCTATAGGTTTTGACAAATAGGTAATAACATGTACCCTTATAGTGTCATACAGAATAGTTTCACTGCCCTAAAACTGCCCCGTGCATTTGCCTATTCATCCTTCCTTTTCCCTGAGTTCCTGGGAACCACTCCTCTGTTTACTGTCTCTGTAGCTGTTGCCTTCCATGGAATGTCATATAGCTGGAATCACACAGGATGTAGCCTTTTCATATTAGCTTCTTTCACAGTGATATGCATTTAAGTTTCTTTCATGTCTTTTTGTGACTTGATGGCTCTTCTCTTTATATTGCTGAATATTATTTTATTGTATGGATGCAGGATGGTGTACTTATCCATTCAACTGTTGAAGTTCATTTTGGTTGTTTCTAGTTTTTGGCAATTCAGCAGTTCCACTTTGGGTATTTATCTGAAGAAAACAGAAACATTAACTTGAAAAGATATGTACATCTCCAGGTTCACTGTAACATTATTTAAAATTGCCAAGATAAAGGAAAAACCTAAGTGTCCACTGATGGATGAATGCATAAAGATACATTTATATGATATATATAAATAAAATTCATCAATATATTATATATATATATATATAATTCATCCACCAAAAAAAAAAAAGAAATCTTGCCATTTTCAATAACATAGATGGACCTTGAAGGCTTTTTACTAAGTAAAGTAAGTCAGGCAGAAAAAAATAAATACAGTATATTCTCTCTTATATGTGGAATCTTAAAAAAATAGAAAAGGAAAAATCCTCAAATCCCAAAGCTCATATATACAGAGAATGGATCAATGGTTGATATGCAGGGTGTGAGAGTTGGGAGAAGTGGAGAAATGGGTGAACTTTTCCTTTTTCTTTTTTTACTTTAAATATACTGTTTCAATTAAGAAAAAACAGAAAAAAAGAAAAATAAAAAGTCATTTACTGGTCTACACTGTATTTTAAAATGTTTGAATTTGAACCAATATTTTTAAAAATGGAAACATTAAAAAACAACTCTGACACTGGACAAATATAAATTAAGTTGAAATATATTTTATAAAATAACAGGTTTGTTCTGGTTACTGTGGTTGTATAACAAATAACACCAATACTTATTGGTGTAAAATAGTCATTTATTATACTCATGGCTTCTATGGGCCAGGCATTCAGAAAGAGCACACAAGGGATGGTTTGTCTCTACTCTGTGATGTCTGGGTCTCAGCTAGATGACTCCACACTCAGGGCTGCAAATATCTGGAGGCTCATTCATTTTCCTGTTTGGCAGTTGATGCTGGCTGTCGGCTGGGACTTTGGCTGGAGCAGTTGGCAGAAACACCTGCATGTGGTCTTTCCACATGGCTTGCTTGGCTTCCTCATAGAGTGGTGGCTGGGTTCCTAGGGAAAGGAGAGAGAGAAAGAGAGAGAGAGAGAGAGAGAGAGAGAAGAGAGAATCAGACAAATGCCATATTTTCTTTTTCTGATCTAGCCTCAAAATAGTATTATTTCAATCACTCTACTGGTCAGAACACGAACAATCCCACTCAGGCTCAAGTGGAGGGGAAACAGACTCCATTTCTTCTTCTCATCTTTTTTTTTTTTTTTCCCTTTCTGACCGGGCTGGATCTTCGTTGCAGCCTGCAGCTTCTCTAGCTGTGGCAGGCGGACTTTAGTTGCCCCACAGCATGTGGGATCTTAGTTCCCCAACCAGGGATCAAACCTGCGTTCCCTGCACTGGAAGGTAGATTCTTAACCACTGGACCACCAGGGAAGTTCCAAGACTCCACTTCTTAATGGAAGTAGTAAGAAGGTTCTGGAAGAACATGTGGGACTAGAAATATTATGATCATTTTTGGAAAATGCATTGCACTGCAGACCCAGAATCTAAAACTGTCAAGGTCACAAGAGTCACAAAAAGACTGAATACCTGTTCTAGAGTAAAGGAGGTTAAAGAGACATGAAAATTGAATACAAAACATAAGCTAGGACTTTCTTTTGTTATAAAGAAAGAGCATTATTGGAAAGTTAATGAAAGCCAAGTAAGATACCAATGCTAATTTTCTGGTTTTGACGATTTCACCACAGAATGTATGTATGTAGGAAATATACAGTCAAGATATTTAGGTAGAGAGGGGTATCATGTCTTCAGCTTCTCAGTTGAGAAGTAACATTTCTCATCTATCTATCTATTTATCTGTCTGTTTACACACACACACACACACACACACACACACAAGCGCGCGCGCACACACACACACAAGAATCTTTGGGGAATCTTGGTGAAGATTGATGAACAGTACATGGGAATTTCTGTGCTCTTTCTTGCAACTTTCTGTAACTTTAAATTATGTCACATTAAAACTTTTGAAAGATGAGACAAGAAATGCCAGATCTCAATTTTTTCACATTTTTTAAAAATTGGAAGAACTACCAACATTTGAATTGCATTTCTCCATGGTAAAAATGGAGTTGAAGAATGGCAAATTGACTTTACATGTCTACTAAAAGTACTTTTTATTAATTTGAAAGTTTGAGCAATACGTTCATATGGCTCAAAAATTAAAAAAAAATATATGAAGGTATACAGTTAAAAAATTTCCCCCCCCTTCTCCACCTCTCATCTACCTGCTCCCATCACTTTGCTCAATATATGGCTACTTTGTTGATTTCTTGGGGGAACTCTTCCTAAGTTTCTCTATGTGAGCATAAGCAACTTTGACTGTATGGTCTGATCCAGCCCCCTTTACCTAAAAGGAAGTATTTCCTATGCAAATCTATACCCTTTAGCAGGGCATTCATTCCCGTTTGCCCCACCCATCCCTGCCTTTAGTTCAGGCTCTACTTGCTTCACTCCTACGTCAGGGATCCCCAACCCTTGGGCCACAGACTGGTGCCAGGCTGCACAGCAGGAAGTGAGTGGCAGGTGAGCAAAAGAGTAAGGCTTCCTCTGAATTTACAGCCACTCCCCGCTGCTTGCATTACTTCTTGAGCTCCACCTCCTGTTAGATCAATGGTGGCATTCTCACAGGAGCGTGAATTCTACTGTGAACTGAGTATGCAAGAGATCTAGGTTGTGCTGTCCTTACGAGAATCATCCAGAAACCATTCCCGCCCCTTATCCATGGAAAAATTGTCTCCCATGAAACTGGTCCCTGGTGCCAAAAAGGTTGGGCACCGTTGCCTTATACAATCTCAGACTTCATATGAGCTGACTTCAGCTTTTACAAGCTATATCTTGAAAAAGCTTGTTGTAAAAGTTATTTGGGAAAATGTATGTGAAAGTAAATTTCTACCGGTGTACACAAGATAGATCACATCCATATGTACTTGTTCTTTGAATGGATCATTGAGATAACATATTTGAAAAACAAAATCTGATAAATTCTAGCAGCAAGGCATTGGTGACCCTTGATAGGTGGTAATGAGAAGCATTTTTCTCAAACTATAGTGATGTTATTTTTCCTTGACACCTCACCATGGGTCCCTATTTTTTTTTTTTAGAACCAGAGAAGGCAATGGCACCACACTCCAGTACTCTGGGGTAGGCTACAGTCCATGGGGTCGCTAAGAGTCGGACACGACTGAGTGACTTCACTTTCACGTTTCACTCTCAGGCATTGGAGAAGGAAATGGCAACCCACTCCAGTGTTCTTGCCTTGAGAATCCCAGGAACGGGGGAGCCTGGTGGGCTGCCGTCTATGGGGTCGCACAGAGTCGGACATGACTAAAGTGACTTAGCAGCAGCAGCAACCTTTGATCCGAGCTTCCCTGGTGGTTCACTGGTAAAGAATCTGCCCGCAATGCGGGAGACGCTGGTTTGATCCCTGGTTTGGGAAGATCCTTGGAGAAGAAAATGGCAAGCCACTACAGAATTTTTGCTTGGAAGATCCCAGGGACAGAGGAGCCTGGTGGGCTACAGTCCATGGAATTGAAAAGAGTAGGATAAGATAACGACTGAGCACGCAAGCAGCAAGGTTTCTGTGTGTCAAGTCAGTGTACAGAAAACTCCCAATTTCATTTCTATTTACCAGCAACAAAGAGAAATTAAATAAAAATAAACAGTGGATAATGGGATCAAGGAATGAAGAAGCCAGGAATAAATCTTTTAAAATGGAAAGGACGACCTCTACTGGTAAAAACTATAAATGGCAGTAAGTGTTAGAAAAGGCCAGAGGTTTTGGCGCACATAGGAAATGGCAACCCACTCAGTGTTCTTGCCTGGAGAATCCCAGGGACGGGGGAGCCTGGTGGGCTGCCGTCTATGGGGTCGCACAGAGTCGGACACGACTGAAGCGACTTAGCAGCAGCAGCGTAAACTCTGCCTCTGTCTATGCAGGACCTGGATTTCCTCCCACTTTTGAACTTGCGCAGGCTGCTGGTTCTTCTCTCTTTCCATGGGGAAAGGGGTACCCACCAGCTGCCTCAGACCTGATTATCATGGGCCCACCTGGGGCAGGAAGTTCTGTACTGGTTGTCCGGAGTGTCAACCCAGGGTCATACCCCAAAGTTTTCCTTGGGGTGTTCATGTAAGTCAATGAAGATCTTGCTTAATAAGAATGCCCCGGTCTAGACGTCTAACAGATGTCAGGCCGAGCTGGCTGAGAGCTCTGTGGGAAGTCCATCAAATCCACTTTAAGGGTCAGAACATCTGCTTTCTCCAGGACAAGAGAACCCAAGTCTAAGTAAGGACTATGGGAACTGTCCCCTGTATTGTTTCAAAATTCCGGAATCCTTAAATTTCCATAAAGCGTCATTGTTTGCAACTCCACACCTTTTCAATACCCAGTATTTCATCTTAAAGGGCCTCAAGACTTTACATTTTAAAAAGGAAGGGGTGTCACAGAGTTCCAATGCTTCTGGAAAGCTGTGAGCTGGCTTGTAGGTGAGGTGCTTCAAGTCCACAGATGGTCCCCTGAGAACAAGCTGCATGAATACAAACTTCATGGTTAGACTTGCCTAGAAAGAAGCTGAACATCTGGTCACAACTTCCATTATCTCAGAAAAATACCCATTTTACCAAGCACCAGGGCTTCCCTGGTGGCTCAGGGGATAAAGAATCCGCTGCCAATGCTGGAGACCCTGTTTCGATCCCTGGGTCAGGAAGATCCTCTGGAGAAGGAAACAGCTATCTGTTTCAGTATTTTTGCCTGGAGAATCCCATGGACAGAGGAGCCTGATAGGCTGCAGTCCATGGGGTCAGAAGAGTCAGACATCACTTTCACTTCACTTACCAAGCACCAAGATGGACTCTAAAATACATGCACTTTTAAAAAAGAGTTTTTAATGTGGGCCATTTTAACATCTTTAATGAATTTGCTATAATATTGATTCTGTTGTTTTTATGTTCTGGTTTTTTCGCCATGAGGCATGTGGAATCTTAGCAACCTGACCAGGGAATGAACATGCACCATAGACATTGGAAGGCAAAGTCTTAACCACTGAACTGACAGGAAAGTCCAAAGACTTGAAATTTTTTCATAATTATTTTAAGGGAAAAATCAGTGGACTTGCTAAAAAAAAAAATCTAACTCACATAGTGAAGCTTATCAGTTCAGTTCAATTGTTCAGTTGTGTCTGACTCTTTGCAATTCCATGAACTGCAGCACGCCAGGCCACCCTGTCCATCACCAATTCCCGGAGTTCACTCAAACTCATATCCATAGAGTCAGTGATGCCATCCAACCATCTCATCCTCTGTCCCCCTTCTCCTCCCGCCTTCAATTTTTCTCAGCATCCGGGGCTTTTCTAATGAGTCAGTTCTTCACATCAGGTGGCCAAAGTATTGGGAGTTTCAGCTTCAGCATCAGTCCTAATGAATATTCAGGACTGATTTCCTTTAGGATGAACTGGTTGGATCTCCTTGCAGTCCAAGGGACTCTCAAGAGTTTCTCCAACACCACAGTTCAAAAGCATCAGTTCTTTGGTGCTCAGCTTTCTTTACAGTCCAACTCTCACATCCATACATGACTACTGGAAAACCATAGCCTTGACTAGATGGACCTTTGTTGGCAAAGTAATGTCTCTGCTTTCTAATATGCTGTCTAGGTTGGTCATAGCTTTTCTTCCAAGCAGCAAGCATCTTTTAATTTCATGGCTGCAATCACCATCTGCAGTGATTTTGGAGCCCCCAAAAAGAAAGTCTCTCCCTGTTTCCATTGTTTCCCCATCTATTTGCCTTGAAGTGATGGGACCAGATGCCATGATCTTAGTTTTCTGAATGTTGAGCTTCAAGCCAACTTTTTCACTCTCCTCTTTCACTTTCATCAAGAGGCTTTCTAGTTCCTCTTCACTTTCTGCCATAAGGGTGGTGTCATCTGCGTATCTGAGGTGATTGATATTTCTCCCGGAAATCTTGATTCCAGCTTGTGCTTCATCCAGCCCAGCATTTCACATAATGTATTCTGCATATAAGTTAAATAATCAGTGTGACAATATATAGCCTTGACATACTCCTTTCCCAATTTGGAACCAGTCTGTTGTTCCATGTCCAGCTCTAACTGTTGCTTCTTGAACTGCATACAGATTTCTCAGGAGGCAGGTCAGGTATGGTATTCCCCTCTCTTGAAGAATTTTCCACAGCTTGTTGTGATTCACACAGTCGAATGCTTTGGTGTAGTCAATAAAGCAGAAGTAGATATTTTTCTGGAACTCTCTTGCTTTTTTGGTGATCCAACAGATGTTGGCAGTTTGATCTCTGGTTCCCCTGCCTTTTCTAAGTCCAGCTTGAATATTTGGAAGTTCATGGTTCACATACTGTTGAAGCCTGGTTTGGAGAATTTTGAGCATTACTTTGCTACCACGTGAGAAGAGTGAAATTATGTGGTAGTTTGAACATTCTTTGATATTGCCTCCTTTGGGATTGGAATGAAAACTGATCTTTTCCAATCTTGTGGCCACTGCTGAGTTTTCAGATTTGCTGGCATATTGAGTGCAGCACTTTCACAGCATCATCTTTTAAGGTTTGAAATAGCTCAACTGGAATTCCATCACCTCCACTAGCTTTGTTTGTGGTGATGCTTCCTAAGGCCCACTTGACTTCGCATTCCAGGATGTCTGGCTCTAGTTGAGTGATCACACCATCATGGTTATCTGGGTCATGAAGATCTTTTTTGTATAGTTCTGTGTATTGTTGCCACCTCTTCTTAATATTTCCTATTTCTGTTAGGTCTATACCATTTCTGTCCTTTATTGTGCCCATCTTTGCATGAAATGTTCCCTTGGTGTCTCCAGTTTTCTTGAAGAGATTCTATTCCCATTCTATTGTATTCCTCTATTTCTTTGCATTGATCGCTGAAGAAGGCTTTCTTATCTCTCCTTGCTATTCTTTGGAACTCTGCATTCAAATGTGTGTGTCTTCCCTTTCCTCCTTTGCCTTCACTTCTCTTCTTTTCACAGCTATTTGTAAGGCCTCCTCAGACAACCATTTTGCCTTTTTGCATTTCTTTTTCTTGGGGATGGTCTTGATCACTGCCTCCTGTACAATGTCACGAACCTCCGTCCATAGTTCTTCAGGCACTCCATCTATCCTTATTGCCAAATTCAGACTTAAATTGAAGAAAGTAGAGAAAACCACTAGACCATTCAGGTATGACCTAAATCAAATCCCTTACAGTGAAAGTGACACATAGATTCAAGGGATTAGATCTGATAGAGTGCCTGAAGAATTATGGACGGAGGTTCATGAAATTGATGGTGCTGGGTAATAGTCATAGTGGGCCTCCCAGGTGGCTCAGTGGTGAAGAATTTGCCTGCAATGTAGGGGACACAGGTTCGACCCCTGGGTTGGGAAGATTCCCTGGAGGAGGAAATGGCAACCCATTCCAGTATTTTTTCCAGGGAAATCCCAGGGACAGAGGAGCTGGTAGGCTTTAGTCCTTGGGGTTGCAAAGAGTTGGACACTATTGAGCGGCTAAACAATAGTGCCATATGTTACTGTATGCAGTGGGTGAATCACAAGTGCCCATATGCTCTGGGAAGGAGTTTTCTCCTGTCCCCCTCCTTCTCTCCCTCTCTTCTCTCCAGACCTCTCCCTTCCCCTCCCTGCTGCCAACAACCATACAAATGGATCAATTTAACATTGATGTGTCTTCCCTTGTCACTTTCAGGCCTCAGCAGACCCCCAGCTGCTGTGTGATGTGCCCTGGGGCTGTCTACATCTTGCTGAGGGTGTAGGAGCAGGATCCCCAGCCCCTCCAAGGGTGAAATTTACTAAGAATGGGCTTAAATCACCATTTCACCATCTGATACCTTAGAAATGTCTTATTTTAATGAGGAGAGCCATGTGGAGTTCAGCAAGCATGTAGGTGTTTTGAACAACTGAGTGGGAATGGGTCATCTTACCCTCAGTTGAGTTCATTCTCAGTTCAGTTCGGTTCAGTCACTCAGTTGTGTCTGATTCTTTGAGACCCCATGGACTGCAGCACACCAGGCTTCCCTGTCCATCACCAACTCCTGGATCATGAAAATTCAAGCATGGTAGCTTCATGCTCATAAAATACCTTCTATCTCCAGCATATCATGTATTCTGACACTTTTCCATCCAGTCAGGCCCTTTTTTTTTGGAGCAGGAGTCTGCGGGGTCACTTAAAAATATTGTCAGTCCTGGTGGTCCATGGGTTGAGACCACGGCTTCCAGTGCGGGGAGGGCATGTTGAGTGCTTGGTTGAGGAGCTCTGATCCCACATGCCTTGAGGCCAAAACAAAAAACCCTGAAGCAATGTTATAACACATTCAGTAAAGACTTACAGAAAAATGGTCCACATTAGAAAAAAAAAATGCTTAAAATATAGTCCGTCTAGTCAGTAGGGACCCTGGCTACCCTTGTAAGGTCTTTGGTTGTCTGGGAAAGATCGTGCTTCCGTGAGATTCAGTCAGTCAAGCCATACTGGGTTTTCCCTTCAGCCTAGTTTGAGCTTAATTTAGGCAGCATAATTGTCGCTGAGACCCAGACTTAATAACCCTTCATCAGGGAGGGCAGAAATGCCAATGGGTTGAATCACCTTGGTCTCGCCCCAGACAAGCTGGTTCTCTGCCCCAGAGTCACCAGTTTAGCCCTTGCTTCCAACTGCTGTTTCAGCTTTTGAGTTTTGATTTTAATTTCATATTATTTTTTGTTGTAGTTACATGTGTAACTAGAAGACCAGATAGCCTTCCTAGGTGGCTCAGTGGTAAGGAATCTGCCTGCCAAAGCAGGAGAAGCGGGGTTTGATCCCTGGGTCTGGAAGTTGCCCTGGAGGAGGAAATAGCAACCCACTTCAGTATCGTTGCCTGGAAAATCCCATGGACAGAAGAGCCTGGCAGGCTACAGTCCATGGGGATTGCAAAGAGTCGGACAAGACTGAGAATACATATGCACAGATAGTCTTATCTTTTAAAACTTTACATACAGATGGACCTAGAGGTGGTTACACTGAATGAAGTAAGTTAGACAGAGAAACACAAATATATGATAGCACTTATACTTGGAATCTAACATAAGGCTGCAAATGAACTTATATACAAAACAGAGTCACAGATATAGAAAACAAACTTATGGTTACCAGGGGTTAAGGGAGGGATAAATTGGGAGATTGCAAGTGACATATATATATACACTACTATATATAACTATATATAAAGTAGATAACTAATAAAGATCTACTGTGAAATACAAGGAACTCTACTCAATACTCTGTAATGACCCACATGAGAAAAGAATCTGAAAAGAGTGGATATTATATGTGCATGTATAATGATTCACTTTGCTATATACCTGAAACCAACACAACATTGTAATTATATTCCAAATAAAAATTAAAAAATATGTAAGAGAAGTAGTTACAACTAACTGTCCATAGCAGATGATGATAAAAGTGACTAAACTATTATCTAAATTTTTTCTCACTTTTTGTGTCTTCCTCTTTGTATACTGTATTTTTATTTTTTCTTTTTAAAAATATTTATTTGACATCACCAGGTATTAGTTGTGGCAGGTGGATCTTTAGTTGCAGCATATAGGACTGATTTCCCTGACCTGAGATCAAACCCCAGTCCCCCTGCATTAGGAGTCTTAGCCCTTGGACCACCAGGGAAGTCCTGTATGCTATATTTTATTCTTTTGTCATGAAATGACAAGGCAGAGCAGGAATTGGGATGAAATCTTTGTCTTAGAGTTTTTTCAAAATATACCTATTTATTTGTCTGCACTGGGTCTTAAATGTGGCACGTGGAATCTTCTATCTTTATTGCAGCATGGGAGAATCTTATAGTTATGGCAGGTGGGATCTATTAATAGTTCCCTGATCAGGGATCGAACCTGGGCCCCTGCACTGGGGGCTCGGAGCCTTAGCCACTGGACCACCAGAGAAGTCGCTGTCTTAGACTTTTTAACAGAAGTAATTCCTAGCACCACTGTCGGGGAAAGGGTCTCTGTGTTAGTTTCCTGATTTTGTATGTAAGGAGTGTAAGTAACAGACAATATTTATAATTTCAAAGTATCATGAGTACCACAGAAAAAAAAGCAACACAATACATTTTAAATAGTGAAATAGATGTGTAGTATATTACAGACAATATTCTTTTGTACTTGTGGAATAGTTTAGTGACCATGAGAACATTTCTGTCTCAAAAATACTCAGTAATTGGGAAAACAAACCCATTTTATAACAAAAGAATCATGTTAAATCAAAAAATGGCTTCTGGTCATTTGGTATGACCTTTTATGCTTAGCCTTATTGGAATATATTTTTAAACTATTCAGTACTTGATAAAAAAGAAACCAAAGAAAGGTATGAAAAGTAAAGAAAAATTTGACCTAACAATTTTACTTCTGTATTCTACCATAATTATGTAAAAATTTATCCTCCAGTGTGGTGATTAGAATGGTATTTGTAACTGAAATACCGAAAAAGCTTAGATATTCATTAAAAGACATTTTGGTGATCGTACAATGGGATAGAATGTAGTCACCTAAAACTTACTGGATTTGGAAGCAAGATGTGTGTGATATTTTTTAACTAAAGTATGAGTTGTAGACGAAAAAAATAACAAGATTTCACATTTGGGAAAGTGTGTGTGTGTGTGTGTGTGTGTGTGAATTCACAATGGATTTTTGGGCTTAAATATAGAAAGTAAAAAGTATACAAATGGAATGTTAACAGTTGCTAACTTTGAGACATGGACTGGATACATAGAGTGTCCTTTATACAATTCAAAAGACAAATGATGGGATTATAGGCAATTTTTGGTGCCCTTTGAATTATATATATTAAAAAAAAAATCCTAAAACAATGTAGGATGAAAACTTGAAGGCTGAAAGAGGATACATGGGGAAACTTTGAGCCAACACTGCCCTCTGCTGGGAAAGTTGTATGATGCGCCGGCTTGGTTTACTCCAGAACCAAGAATCCGAGGGTCAGATTCTTCTGCAAGAGCAGGGAAGGCTGCTGGGAGATCACCCACTCGATTGACCTTCAGACCTGGGCTCATGTCAGTTTTCAGGGCTGCACCCACGGAGAATCGACTGGAACAATTTACTACTGGAGCCAGGTATTGCTTTCATGAAGAAGCTCCGCACTTGGTGCTGATCATGAGATGTAGGTTCTTATCTCTACCCTTCCGAGTAGCTTTGCAAACTGAACTGGTCGATGAAGTTAGCTGTACTGGTTTATATTTGTTGTTGTTCAGTTGCTCAGTTGTGTCCGATTCTTTGTGACCTCATGGACTGCAGAGCGCCAGGCCTCCTGTCCTTTACCATCGTTTGGTTTACATAGGAGGTTTCTGTGGAGCTGGAACTAGAAGCTAGACCCTTTGATTCCTAGCCCAGAAAGTTCTTTTAAATCCCACTCCTCCAATCCTCCCTTGACATTTGACAGTGATGAGGTCCTATTTATTTTTGTGCCTTGAAACAGCATTTTGCCAGCAACAGCCTGGCCTGTACCCTGTGGTCTTTCCTCTTAGTGCCACCTGGACTTTGTCCTCTGGCTCATCTCTTTGTTTCAGTCACAGGTGGGTCTTGGGAATCCTACATCAATAAGTTAGAATTGAGCCCCTTTTACCTTACTATCGTGGGGAGCCACCCGAACATACACCCCAGAATTGGAAGGCTTGGCTGTAATCAGGCGCCACTATTTAACAGCAATGAGACCTTGGGCCGAAGAGAGAAAATATTTAAGCGTCAGTTTCCCCATCTTTAAAGTGGCAGCAAATAATATTACTGTTCCTCTTAGGTTCCTGGAGAAGGAATTGGCCGTCCACTCTAGTATTCTTGCCTGGAAAATCCCATGGACAGAGAAAGCTGGTGGGCTACAGTCTCTGGGGTTACAAAGAGTTGGACACGATGGAGGGACTGAGCATGTGCGAACCCTCTTAGGGTGGTTAAAGGATCAGATGAGATAATCTATGTACAGCATCTAACCACAGTGCCTGGCACTTGATATATTTACTCTTCTTTTTCTAATGCAATATGGAAACTCAGAGGGTGGTTAGAAAGCATAATGACTCTTGGGATCTTGCTGAAGAAAGGTGGCAATGGCATAAATGGACCCCTTCCATTTCACAGAGACTCTACCAAATGTCCATTTAATTCTGAAAAAAGCTCCCTTCAGAGAGGGGAAATGTATAGAAATAAAGGCACTAAAAACTTTAGAAAATAAAAATTATTTCCTATTTTCAAAGTTTAAAATTTTTTCTAAAAATTTAAGTCTTCCTGTTTTCCCAGCATCTTCACATGAGAAATTAGACACCCCACAAATGAGCCTTTTTTTTGAGAAAACTACTTTATGCACAATATATTTCTAAGCTAATCAAGTGACTTTAGATCCTTAATGAAAATTAAAATATCGAAAGTGTTCAAATATTTGAGAAAGAAAAGCAAAGCTGGAGGCAGCACACTCCCTGATTTCAAACAATATTATAAGAACTTTGTCATCAAAACAGACACATAGATCAATGGAACACTATTGAGAACCTAGAAATAAACCCATGCATATATAGTCAGTTAACTTACAACAAAGGAGCCAAGAATACACAATGGCGAAAGGACAGTCTCTTCAATAAAGGGTTTAGGAAAACTGCATTCTCACCACATGCAAAGAACGAAACAGGAACCATTATTTTACACCACACACAAAAGTTAACTCAAAATGGATTAAACACTTGGATATAAGATCTGAAACCATAAAACTCTTAGAAGAAAACACAGACAGTAAGCTACTTGACATCAGTCTTGGCAATGATTTTTTTTTTTAGATCTGACTCCAAAAGCAAAGGCAACAGAAGCAAAAATAGACAAGTGGGAGACTTCCCTGGCAGTCCAGTGGCTACGACTCCCAATGCAGGGGCCCCAGGTTCAATCCCTGGTCAGGGAACTAGAGACCACATGCCACAACTAAGACCTGGTGCAGTCAAATAAATAAATAAAAATAAACATTAAAAATATAGACAAGTAAGACTATATCAGACTAAAAAGCTTCTGCACAGCTAAGGGAACCTTCATAAAATGAAAAGGCAACCTACTTAAAGGGAGAAGGTATTTGCACATCATATATCTGATATGAGTTAGCATCCAAAATATATAAAGAACTCATACAACTCAAAAGTCAAACAAACAAAAGCAAACTGATCAAAAAATGGAAAGAAGATCTGCCTTTAAGCCAATGAGAAGCATTCCTGATTGATAGTCTTATTTTTCAGAGACCTTCTTTTCGGGGAGTTATTTAGTATTTTCCCATGTGAGTATGTCACATTCATTTATTTTGCAAATAAAAAAATGTTCAAATACTTGCCCAAACTGCTTCTCTTCCTGACTTCATCATTACTGGATATTTTTGTATCTATAAGAAAGGTATTTTTAGAAACACTGGTATGGGGTTGGAGTTTATTCTGTTAGAGAAGCAGGAATGAGGTATTGGATATGGGACACATAGTGTTTAGGGGAATCTATAGAGTGAGGCGGTGAGGCATCTGGGATGTACAAGGGGCCTGAAGACTCAGAGCACAGAGGGGCCCGGGAATGCAAGAGGTAAGAGTGAGCCGGGAGCAGGTGTATCGGGGCCAGGCAGGGACTCCATATGTAAGTGGTTTCCAACTCCGTTGCATGCTGGAACCACTACAGCGGCTGAAAAATGTCCCCAGAGGTAGTAAGTTCTAATCCCTGGAAATTTGTGACTGTTACCTTATTGGAAAAAAAGGTCTTTGCAGATATAATTAAATTAAGGATTAAAAAAAAGATTTATTTATTTTGACGGCGCTGGGTTTTCGTTGCTGTGTGGGGGCTTTCTCTGTTGCAATGGGCAGCGGTACTCTGGCGGTGTGTGGGCTTCTTCTCTTACTGTGGAGCATGCGCCCTAGGCAACGGGCTCCGCAGCTGGGGGCACACGGGGAATGCTGGATTCAATTGCTTCAGTGTGGAACTGACCATTACCCAGACTTGAAATCTCCATTGATTAAGACTTGGAAACATGGATCTTCATTTTTTTTGCTTTCCTAGAATCATAGATTCTCACACCCCATAGATCACAGGAACACCTCAGAGGCACGGTTGTCACATTTCTCCCTCTCTCCCATTCCCCAAGCAGGAACCCTTTGCATATTGCCTTTCCTTTTCTTTCATTGTGTTAAGGACACTTAACATGAAATCTCCCCTCTTAAGCTTTTTATTTTATTTTATTAAACTTTAAATTTTATATTGAGGTATAGCTGATTAACAATGTGATAGCTTCAGATGCACAGCAAAGGGACTCAGCATACATATACATGTATCCATTCTCCCCCAGACTCCCCTCCCAGCCAGGCTGCCACATAACCTTGAGCAAGGGTCCTATGCTGTACAGTAGGTGCTTGTTAGTAATCCATTTTCAATATAGCAGTGTGTACATGTCCATCCCAAACTCCTTATCTATCCCTTCCCCCTATCCTTCCCTCTTTGAATTCATAAGTTTGTTCTCCAAGTTTGTGAGTCTCTTTTGTAAATAAGTTCATTTATATAATTTCTTTTTAGATGCAGCATAAAAAAGATGTCTTGCAATATTTCTCCTTCTCTATCTGACTTACGTCACTCAGTGTGACAACCTCAAGTTGCTGCAAATGGCATTATTTCATTCTTTTACCAGCTAATAAACATAAAAAAAAAAAAACTTTTTCTTTTATACTGGAGTTTAGCTGATTAACAATGGTGTGATAGTATCAGGTGAACAGTGAAGGGACTTAGCCATACATATATGTGTATCCATTCTCCCCTAAACTCCCCTCCCATCCAGGCTGCCACATAACATTAAGCAGAGTTCCCTGTGCTAGACAGTAGGTCCTTGTTGGTTATCCATTTTAAATATATCAGTGGGTGATGGATAATAAACTTTTAAGTGAACAGTCCAATCTGATACGATGGTGTTGGACTCTGGTGTTGCTCCAACTTGTCACATGGATATCTCACCCGGGCACAGTACTTCAAGTGTAGCTGCCTAGCATGAGTCACCAAGGTTCACGCACATTTTAGATCAGGCTTCTGCTGATGTGGCCACCAAGCAAAGAACACTCCTAGCTCTGTATTTGCAGGAAGAGTAGTCTTACCCTCTAGGTCCCCTAGATGGTGCTGCTTGTCAAGTGTGAGTGTTTCTTTTCTTTTTCTCTTTTCCCCCTTTTTTCTTCTGAAGCTGCTGACATCTCCCTGTGACCCCCAGACTGATGTCAGTGTCCTTCATCTTAGTGGAAAGTTACTGGTGTCTGACTTGGTGAGTGATGTCAGCGATGCTTTCAATGGGAAATAATCTTTACCTCTGGGTATTTGAAAATGCTTTAGGGTAGGAGTGTGTTGTCTGACTTGTTTACGCGTGTGGCACGTGGCTTTCATTCTTGGTGGCATGACTATGTTCAGAAATACCTTGTGCAAGGAAGGGCGGTTGATATTTACAGTGACCTGTGTGGGGAGGGAGAGGAGGGAGGAGGGAGATGTCAGGGTGAAGGCAGAGTCCATACCTTTTCCTCATCCCTTTCTTTCCTTGATTCAACTTTTCTTGAGATAGGAAAAAAGGCTGTGTCTCCCACATTTGCTCTCCATCCTTCCTGAAGTGCCATTGGGTCACATCCCTTTCTTCCCATGATCAGGAATCTTCCTATCAAGTATACATTCATCACACCTATAACTGGCTGAAATCACCCTGACCTGGGAATCAGAATTTTCATATTGGAGATAAAATGATACTTTAGGAATGTAAGGAAACTTAAAAAATAATTTAAAGAAATAAATTTTTGCTGTGCTGGGTCTTTCTCGTTGCTTGGGCTTTCCTCTAGTTGTGGCAAGCGGGCTACTCTCTAGCTGCGGTGCCAGGGCTTCTCATTGTGGTGGCTTCTCTTGTTGCAGAACATGGGCTTTAGGGCACGTGGGCTTCAGTAATTGAGACATGTGGGCTCGGTACTTGGGGGTCCCAGGTTCCAGAGCACAGGCTCGATAGTTGTGGCGCATGGACTTAGTTGCTCCACAGCATGTGGGATTTTCCAGGATCAGGGATTGAACCCATGTCTCCTGCATTAGCAGGTGGATTCTTTACCACTGAGCCATCAGGGAAACCTGAGGATGATGGAGAGGGTTGAAAATTTCAATGGGGGAAGACCATGGACATCACGAGGCATGGGTGAAAATCCTGGGAGATGCCAGACAGCAGAAGGAAGGACTAAGATGGAATTGGGGTGGAATGAAGACACTTTGCCAGGTGATGTTGAGAACTGCTAGCCTCTTATAAGAATGAGACTCTCCTGATGCAGCATGGATGCCTTGGGAGAAATCTTTTAGCAGAGGAGATGCTCACTATACTTTGCTAGGTTTCTTGATACACGTCTGTGTGTACTGTAACCGACTTACAGGCATTCTGTTTGTTCCCAGTAATTGCTTTATGTTGAGAAAGTCACTATAGAATAAACTAAAAGTTTTTGGAGAAGAAATGTTTGGTTGCTCATTGGTGAAAACAAGTGGGCTTCAGCTCTTGGTGTAGTTTGTTAGGTGCGAATGGCAACATCTTATGGCTTTGCTCTGTCATTTTAGGCCATAGGTGGTCATCTGCTGGTGCAGCAGGTCACTGTGAGAATGCTGGGGCCAGAGCAGGATCAGGCTTCCAGTTACCTTGAGCTTTAGAGGAGTGAAATGTGAAATGAAGAGGAGATGGTCAGAGAAGCAATAGCAGTCACCCAAGTAATAAGTTCACTTGGATTGGTCATTTCCAGTTTTCTCCTTGTAGTTAATTTCCATGCATGCTAAGACACTTCAGTTGTGTCTGACTCTTTGTGACCCTAAGGACCACAGCCTGCCAGGCTCCTCTGTCCATGGGATTCTCCAGGCATTACAGTCTAAAGTAAGACTTCTCTCCTGACTGCCTTAGTTTTCCTTGATTTGACTCTGCAAATTTGAGTCCAGTTTTGGTATTTTATAGCCCACTGATCTGGATGTGCAAACAGTATGTTGAGGAAAGACGAGTAGGGAAACTGAAGAGGGAGAAAAGGCTGCCTAGAGAGCAGAGTCTCTTGGCATCAGCGGTGTGTGTCTTGATCCTTGGGATGCAGGCTTACAAGCTGATGCAGGCATCTCCCACTCTTCTGTGATGTGGTCGTGCTTCCTGACTCAGGTGAAGAGACACACAGTTCTTGCAACTTATCTATTTCTTAAATAGACCCAAGGTTCTAATCTGTCTTACTTGCACACACCATCAACTCCTTCTAAGACGCTGGCTGATAAAGGCTTAAAATATCACCTCACCTAGGGATGTTTGGACTTTAATTAAAAACTCTTGAAGGAAATCCAAACTCCTTAGCTTTGTATTCAGTGTCCTCTATGTTCTGTCCTCAGTCATATTCCTAGACATACCTCCCCTTTCAATGACTTTCAAGCCATCATGTCATTAAACAATGAGCTCTTCCAAAGCAAGTGTATGATTTACTCTTTGGTTCTTGTGGCATATGGAAATGGCAACCCACCCCAGTATTCTTGCTTGGGAAAATCCTATGGACAGAGGAGCCTGGCAGGTTACAGCCCATGGGGTCTCAAAAGAGTTGGACACGGCTGAGTGACCACATTTGCGGTAGACACCTAATGAATCATGCTTCCCTGAATTCAAACCCTGTGAACTCCCCTCCCTCACTAAGTCAGGACTGACCTCCTGACTTGCTTATACAAATAAAACCTCAGGAAGGGATGTTGTGAAAGTTCTGGGTCTAGGCTGCAGGAAGCCTTGCAGTGTTTGCTCGCTTGCTGTCTTGAGTGCTGTGTGAGAAAGCCTGGGTTGGCCTCCTTCTGGATGCAAGTTCCTGGTAAGAGGGAAGCCCTGGAGTATGAAGACCATGTGGAGAGGGAGAGGGCCATCTAGGTGCTAGCCATTTGCAGTCATCTTGGTGGAGATGCCAGACTATGTCTGAGGCCATTCTGGATTTTCCAGTCTTGGTGGAACCATGAGATGATCGTAAAGGGGAGATAAGCCATGTTCCTGAGCCTTGTGTAGACTGTAGACTTTTGAACAACTAAATGGTGGTGGTTGTCCTAAGCCACTAAGTTCTGGCATATTTGTTACACAGCCATAGATAGCTGATACAGTATTATAAGTCATCTTTGTATCTGCATGCCAGAGTTTCATTAGTTAACTCAAGATTTCTCAGGCATGTTTCATACTTTCTCATGCCCCCATGCCCATGTTCCTCCAAAGTGAAAAATCAACTTGGAAAATTGATTTTTTCTTTTTATCAAAACATAACTGATCCCACCTTCTCTGACATCCCTAGCATTGATCCTCCTCCTTTTAAACTCCTTTGATGCCTCCTGCTATTTGGCATATCCTGTCTTTGTCTTTATATCTTCCTTAATAGTTAAATTTTAAACTTTTAAAGGTCAGGTTCTATTGTTTTAAACATCTTTATCGAGATATGGTCTTCTCTGGTGGCTTAGATGGTAAAGAATCTGACAGATATAATTCACACACCAATGAATTCACTTATTTGAAGCATACAATTCAATGAGTTCTAGTATATTTGCAGAGTTGTGCAACTATTACCACAATCCCAATTTAAGATAATTTTATCACTCCAGAAAGAAATTTCATACACACTCCACCTAACCTCTCCCTTGAGACAACCACTAATCTAGTCTTTAACACAAATTTTTATTGAAATATAGTTGATTTACAACTTTGTGTTCACTAATCCTGGACGTCCCAGGTGCTTGGTGGGAAAGAATCCAAGTGCTAATGCAGGAGACGCTGGGTTCCATCCCTGGGTCAAGAAGATCCCCTGTAGGAGGAAATAGCAACCCACTCCAGTATTCTTGCTTGGGAAATCTCATGGACAGAGGAGCCTGGTGGGCTACAGTCCATGGGGTTGCAAAGACTTGGACGTGACTGAGTGACTAAGGAAAGCACAGCAGCACAGAAATCTAACCATTTCTTGTTGACTAATTTAGAGAAACTTCTAAATCTTTTTAAGACCTTCAAGAACGACAACACATTAGATAAAAGGGAAAAATCCAATTTCAGATTCACTGACAGGAGCAGAGAGGAACCTTAGCTGAGGAAGGTTTCCATAGCGCTTCACGCATCGCCCCATGTTCCGTTACTTTGTCTTCAGAGGTGAGTGTCCTGGAGAAAGGACATGGGGGGATTCTGAGTCAAAGCTTGCCTCTGCTGGTTGCTAGTTCTGAGGTCTAGCACTAGTTACTCACCTTCTCTGGGCTTCAGTTTCCGCAGTGATAATTCTTCATAAAGAGATGACACACGAGGTAGAGTTCCCTGTGCTATAGAGTAGGTTCTTTTTAGTTATCTATTTTATATAGTTATATCTTGTTGCTGTTGATTAGTCACTCAGTCATGCCTGACTTTTCACAGCCCCATGGACTAAAGCTTGCCAGGCCCCTCTGTCTGTGGGATTTCCCAGGCAAGAATACTGCAGTGAGTTGTCATTTCCTTCTCCAACGGATCTTCCCAACCCAGGGATCGAACTCCTGTCTCCTGCATTGGCAGGTGGATTCTTTATCACTGAGCCACCAGGGAAGCCCATTTTATTTATAGTGTGCATATGTCAATTCCAATCTCTCAATTTATCCCCACCCTCTTATCCTTTGGTAGCCCCAATAAAAATTAAAACAAAGGAAAAAAGAAATGACACACGGGGGATACTTCTCACTATCAGTTCAGTTGCTCAGTTGTGTCCGACTCTTTGTGACCCCATGAACCACAGCACACCAGGCCTCCCTGTGCATCATCAACTCCCGGAGTCCACCCAAACCCATGTGCATTGAGTCAGTGATGCCATCCAACCATCTCATCCTCCATCATCCCCTTCTCTTCCTACCCTCAATCTTTCCCAGCATCAGGGTCTTTTCAAATGAGTCAGCTCTTTGTATCAGGTGGCCAAAGTACTGGAGTTTCAGCTTCAACATCAGTCCTTCCAATGAACACCCAGGACTGATCTCCTTTAGGATGGACTGGTTGGATCTCCTTGCAGTCCAAGGGACTCTCAAGAGTCTTCTCCAACACCACAGTTCAAAAGCATCAATTCTTTGGCACTCAGCTTTCTTTATAGTCCAACTCTCACATCCATACATGACTACTGGAAAAACCATAGCCTTGACTAGATGGACCTTTGTTGGCAAAGTAATGTCTCTGCTTTTTAATATGCTGTCTAGGTTGGTCATAATTCTCCTTCTGCCCTCTATCCCTCCCAGCATCAGGGTCTTTTCCAATGAGTCAGTTCTTTGCATAAGGTGGCCAAAGTATTGGAGTTTCAGCATCAGTATCAGTCCTTCCAATGAACACCAGGACTGATCTCCTTTAGGATGGACTGGTTGGATCTCCTTGCAGTCCAAGGGACTCTCAAGAGTCTTCTCCAACACCACAGTTCAAAAGCATCAATTCTTTGGCACTCAGCTTTCTTTATAGTCCAACTCTCACATCCATACATGACCACTGGAAAAACCATAGCCTTGACTAGATGGACCTTTGTCGGCAAAGTAGTATCTCTGCTTTTGAATATGCTATCTATGTTGGTTATAACTTCCCTTCCAAGGAGTAAGCATCTTTTAATTTCATGGCTGCAATCACCATCTGCAGTGATTTTGGAGCTCCCCAAAAATAAAGTCTGACACTGTTTCCACTGTTTCCCCATCTATTTCCCATGAAGTGATGGGACCAGATGCCATGATCTTAGTTCTCTGAATGTTGAGCTTTAAGCCAACAAATTGCTCCTGTAAACTGCAAAATGCTTTGAAAACAACGGTAGACTTAAGTAAGATTTACATAGGTAAAAATTCTGTTATGTTCTTGGAAAAGCTAGATTGATATACATGAAGCAGAAAATCTATGATAGGAATCTGATTCAGTGCTGAACTATTTATAGAAACTATATTTATTTATACAAACTATTTATACAAACTATCAAGATTTCTGCAAGCTATAAATCTTTAGGTGACCCCATGGACTGTAGCCCACCAGGCTCCACCATCCATGGAATTTTGTAGGCAAGGGTACTGGAGTGGTTTGCCATATCCTTCTCCAGGGGAATCTTCCTGACCCAGGGATCAAACCTGGGTCTCCCACATTGCAGGTAGACGCTTTACTGTCTGAGCTACCAGGAAATCCCATACAAACTATCAAGATTTATACAAACTATGAATCTTTAGGTGTTCAAAAAAGGAATAATTAACACAGCACAACATAATTTTCCAAGACTGCGGAGGCTTGAATTCTGAGCTTTAAAGGATGACTAGAGTTTGGAAAGGAAAAGAGTCAAAGATGTTTTTATATATCTGCTGCACAGAAAAGAGTATATGGGAGAATAAGGAAGAAGGTAACTTATTTCTTCATACATACAATGCCTTGATTTTCTTATCAAAAATAATTTTCTTATAAAAAATTTTATAGTTATGAAAATTTTAGGTGACATATGTACAAAGTAGCTGTATTGTGATTGAGACATTTAAATTAAGAACTTAATAAAATGAGTGGATTAGCAGGAGTTCTTCAATTAATGACCAGCTTAATATGAGCTTCCCTGGTGGCTCAGATGGTAAAGAATCTGCCTGCAATGCAGGAGACCTGGGTTTAATCCCTGAATAGGGAAGATCCACTGGAGAAGGGAAAGGCTACCCATTACAGTATTCTTGCCTGGATAATCCCATAGACAGAGGAGCCTGGCATGCTACAGTCCACGGGGTTGCAAAGAGTCGGACACAACTAAGCACCTAATATAAACTCTGCTATGTTATGCTAAGTCACTTCAATCATGTCTGACTCTTTGTGACACTATGGGCTATAGCCCACCAGGCTCCTCTGTCCATGGGATTCTCCAGGCAAGAATACTGGAGTAGGTTGCCATGCCCTCCTCCAGGGGATCTTCCCAACCCAGGGATTGAACCTGCATCTCTTAGGTCTCCTGCATTGGCAGTCGGGTTCATTACCACTACTGCCACCTGGGAAGCCGAGCATAAACTAGTTGTCACATTTGAAAAAATATGTTTTCTGTTAGGTAGCTGAGTTCTTTGCTACTAGAAGTGACAGAAGCTCTTTGGTTACATACTAGATTGGTGTATGAAGTAATGTTAATGTTGGGGGGAAGTTGGATTGATTTATACCAGATTTTCTTTCAATCTTGCATTCTTCGAGTTGATATAGCACTATTATGGATCTGCCTGATGTTTCCTGAGAGTAAGACCTATCCTTTTGTTGTTGTTGTTCAGTGACTCAGACCTATCCTTAAGCTCTGGAATATAGTGGACAAAACAATGATTCTTATGACAAACTGCCTCAGAAAATTTTAAGTATTTACTTTGCTCAACTATTTTTGTGTATCTATGTGTGTGTGCAGCGGGGAGATGACTGCCAAGAAATATCTATTTTTTGAATGGCACTGGACCTACATTTTTAGAAGGAAGTGGATCAGTTCCACATTGTTCACTAAAATTTTCCCTCTACCTTTTATTCAGGTTTATTTTCATAATGTTGAAAATGTTTTTCTAGATTCCTTTCAGGGACAACTAATCTAAGAAAGAAAAATCATGATGTGATTGAAAATGTCTAAATATTGAAGAAAAACTCTTCTCAACTAAGTACAATAATAAAGTGACTTGCAAATTGAATTAATAGATACATTTACATGGATATTATTTGTAAAACCTGGGACATCAAATACTCTATTTATCTTAATAAACACAGCCTATAAGTTTCTAGTTGTTTGTGACACCTATATAAAATAGCTATACCAGTTTCTAAACAAGATATGACTTTAAATATAATTCCAGAATTCCAGGTCAGTAAGGGATTCATTGAGAATATTTTTAATATGGGTTACCATATTCAATAGAATGTTACAATATTAGCTCAAATAGAAGAATTGGAGTAGGAGTTAGGAAGACTCAATCCACTGATCTCTTTTTTATTTAAAAGAGAGAGGAATTTTCTAATAAGAATTTATTATGTTTTATTACAGTGTCAAGGGATTAATGATAATAATACACCATGTAAAAAAATCTTAAGCAATACTGGTTAAGTTAATTTGGAATATAGATGAAAATAATGCTTGAGGTTAGAGGTCTATGAACTTTTTTCTTTATGGGGCCCAGATGGTAAATATTTTAGGCTCTGTGGACCATATGGTCTCTGCTGCAACTACTGAATTCAGCCATTGCTAACTGTAGAAAATACATAGATGAATGGGTGTAGCATTGTTATAATATAATCTTATTTACAAAAGCAAGTGGCAAAAACAGATGGATTTGGCCCATAGGCCTTAGTTTACCTTAGTTCACCTGGTCTGGATAAGCAGTTAAACACATATCTTATACAAAATAATGGATCCTCAGATCTGTAGTTGAAGTAGTAGCTCCTCCAAATCCCTGAGGGCTTAGCTGGGAGGAAAGGTGTTTTCTTCAGATACTTGCACACCAAGGTTCAAGGGGATCTCTGGCATAAGCTAAGACTCTTTTTTTAGAAGAAAATGCTTGACTAAGTCTGCAGAAACCTCTTTAGAAATTTGACTCTCACAATTAAAAAACACAGAGGAAGCAAAACACAGCTGCATAGGATACTGTGCACCAGTAATCAGTGGAATTGCTGGTTATTTTCTATGAGGACAATAGATCTTAATTTAGTTCTGCTCTCTTCTCCTAACTTTATGCTACATATTCATCTTTATCCTATAATGGCATATACTGAGTACAACACTGCTGCTTTATCAAAATTCCATGATATGTATATTATATTTTTTGAGGTTGTTACAATTTAAATGTTTCATAATGTCAGGAAAAAATCTTTAAAAACTCCCTTATCCTAGATAACTGTGTTATGAGAATCTATAGTATCTTTTTCAGTTCCTCCTAATACAGAACCACAGGCTACCAGGAGCTCAGGAAAAGCTTTCACAGTGTAAAGAGGTAGAATTTTTATTTGAACTATAAATAAGATATTGTTGAATAGAATACATTTAACAGGATAAAGGAGAAACTTTCTCTCACCTCTTGGCAAGAGAAAATATCTTGATGCATATCCATCTGTCATTTCAAATGACTCTTATTCCATCTTAGAAATATTTTAACCAATTTCCTGTTGTTGACATAAATGTCATTTCCAATTACCTACTAAACCAGATAATGTTATGATGAATAGTTTTACACAAATCTTGAATGCCAAAGATAATTCCTAGAAGGAGAATACATCAGATCTTGGATCACTACAGGATATTTTTTGCTTTAATCTGGCCATTTGGATATGTAATGATAGCAATTCAATGTCTTTTAAATCCATATTGAATTAAGAGTCTAAATTGTATATGTTTATTTTCCATTTGCATTCCTTTGTTTGAAGACTTATTCTTCCAACCAATATTTATCATTGTCCACTTGTGCCAAAAACACAGAGGGTCCTGGACAATACAAGATCGTTATTCCTCTAAAAGTCTAACTTTTGGTGTGTGAGCCTCAATTGATCAACAAATCTTTACTGAGAGTCTTTAAAGCACTGAGGACACAGCAATGTATAAGACAGAAAGGTCTTTGTTATAAGGTGGGAAGAGAACGATACTAACCACAGCGAGTTAATACATATTTCACATATTAATTCTACAAAGAAATTAGAGTAATATGGTAGAGGATAAACAGAGACAGTGAGGTTTGGAAGGGGGGAGTCTGCTTTATGTAGAGGATTCTGATGAGGCAACTTTTAAGTTGAGACTTGAATCATAAAAAGAGTCTTGTTAAAAAGCTAACTAGAGGATTACCCAGCTTGATGAAAAACATTACAAAAGATTCTGAGATAGGAGTGAATTTTTTGTCCTGGTGGTTTAGAAACACAGCTTGTCAGTCTAGAGTATGAAAACAAGGTATTGAACAGAGGGAAATAACGTCAGAGTTAGGGAGTGACCAGACCATGCTGGATCAGGTCGGGCAATGTGAGAAGCTGGATCTGTGTTTTAAATATGATAGGAACCTATTGGACAATTCTGAAGAGGGAAGTGATAAGAAAGGGACTGATAAATTATTAGAAAATGGAGTAAAATGATTCGAAGCCTTGATGAAGTAGCAGATCTGGCAGACAAAATAAACACATAAGGTGAGAGATGAGATTGCTTTCAGTGCTGTTAGAGGTCTTATATTCAGTGTGCACATCTACATATTTACATGGTGTGGTTACTTGAAGTGAAGTTGTGGTAGAATTCACTGCATTAGAGAAGGTTGGAGAAATCTGATTGGACATACCAAGTGACATTGAAGTGAGAGATGACATCAGGCCTCAGAAGGAAGAAAGGATGAGAGGAAGGTAAAGTGATATGATAACAATAGATGATAATAAAAATAATAACCAATAGAATGTGCCATAGGTAATTAGCAGAAGCATTCATTAAATTATGGTGAAGATAGATCAGTGATCAACTGGATATAAATTGTGAGCTGGGAGAATATCAACTTACCTGGCATTTCTATACTACATGGCTGTTAGTGGAGCAAGGAGCTTCAGCTTAATATGGCTGAAGGGGTCATGTATTTTGGGAACCAGCACATTTTATTTATAGCAAGAAGCAGTGGTGAGTACTGTGATGAGACTGAAAAATGAAGGGAACACAGTTCCCTAGGAACAGAGGTGCCTGAGGCACTTTGAGAGAGGTTGGGAAGAATGAGAAGTGTAGGAGGAGGCTCAATATGTATAAAAGAATGAGTCTGTAAGAATGGGATATCATCGTCTCTGATCAGAGTTCCAAACAGAAGTTATTATTAAAACCTTTACATAAAGCATAAAAGTAAAATCATCTCAGGGCTCTCATCTCATGGTGAAAACAGCCCCAGTTCTTAGTCCCAAAAGGATTCAGGCTAACCACTGAAGCATGTTCCAGACAGGCTAGGTGCTAGAATTATAAAAACAAATTAAGAATTGAACCCTTTCTTCAAGAGGCTTACTGTCTAGTAGAAAGAGACTGAATACATTTTCTAAAGTTGCATGTAAAGTAAGTACAACACAGTGTGTATAAATTCATAAAATATTTGTCAGCTTTGTTTGCCCTAAAATCAAAAGTTCTTATGTTTAATATTTCAGGAACTTCATACTACAATAATTGTGCTAAGTAGTGCAGAGTTTCTAGGCAGAATTTCACACTGGGTATGGCATATAGAGGCCAATGAAGTATGTATTTATGAAAGGTATTAAGCAAGGGACCTTTGTATGGTGAGAATCTTCTAAGACAAATCTCAAGTATACCCGGATCAGGATCTGAGTCTTTCTGCCCAGTCCTGCTCCTTACGATGCAAATGTCCCATTATATTATTTAAGGATGGTTTGGTCCCAATTCAGAGCAAACTGAGTAAGCCTGTTTGCTTAAAATGTATACTGGACGTGTCAGAAGCAGTCAGATTCTGTCATGCAGTTATTTTATGACAGATCCAGGCCAAAGACATGAAGCTTGGTAGCACCTTATAAATTATAGCTGTGCTGAAGCCAAAGCAGTGAGTCTTGACTTTATCCCACCTTCTAACCACTCTTGCAAAAATAAATATGATAGAATTACCTAATATAGGAAAGGAGAAAATGATCACTCCAGAAAACTACATGCCAAGCATTCAATTAGAGTCTTAGATTTTCTTTTATTAGTCTGTTTTATTTCTTTTTCCAACAAATCTAAAACTGCCACTATTAATAGAAAACCATGTAATATTATGTAATGCTTTTCTTTAAAGTCTAACCAGCCCTAATTCTAAAGTCTTGGCACAGGTGACAAAAATCTCACCCTAAACAGGTGTGGCTAATGTCACTCTTTGCTTCATTTTGGGTATTAATTTTGTAATCTTCAGATTTTAAGTGGAAATGTTCTATATTATTTGTATCCTACTTTCTAAGAGGTCAGGAAGGAAAAGGCTGTCATTACTTAGAAGCAATGTATCTTGTCACTCACTAATTTAGAATAATTGTTCAATATTATTAAGAGACGCTTAGATGTTTGATTATAATGGCAATAAAGGTCTCAGTATAAATTTAATATTTAAGATAGAAAAAAACTACAATAAATCAATGAAAGAGTTTTTCACCTCTGATAGTCTGATACCTGAGCCTATGTGTTTCAACAGTAGATTAAACAGTAGCAGATCCTGATTCAATTCCTGGGTCAGTAAGATTCCCTGGAGAAGGGATAGGCTAACCCACTATGTATTCTTGGGCTTCCCTGGTGTCTCAGACAGTAAAGAATCCACTTGCAATGTGAGAGACCTGGACTCGATCCCCTGGAGAAGGGCATGTCAACCCACTCCAGTATTCTTGCCCATAGAATCCCCATGGACAGAGGAGTCTGGCAGGCTACAGTCCATGGGGTTGCAAAGAGTCAGACATGACTGAGCAACTAAGTACAGGAGTCAGTGCAAATTCTTATAGCATTATCTAGTTCTTTATCATTTGTCTGTGAAACATATAAAAATTTTAAAGCACAAAAAAATCCCAAGAATTTTTATTATCTATTTTTTAAATTACCAAAATTTTCTTCACTCTTGGGTAACTAATTATCATGGACTTACTATACATTGTTAATGCTTTTATGGGCTTTTCTGGTGGCTCAGATGGTAAAGAATCTGCTTGCAATGCAGGAGACTGGGTTCAGTCCCTGCATCAAGGTATTCCCCTGGAGAAGGGAATGACACCCAACTCCAGTGTTTTGCCTGGATAAAGGAGACTGGTGGGCCACAGTCCTTGGGTTTGCAAAGAATCAGAGATGACTGAGCAACTAACTACCACCATCAGTGGTTTCTACTGGCAAACTCGAAGCTTTTGTAATCATTCAATTCCATAATTCCTTAGTAAAAATGCATGTTTCAGTCAATATAAAAGATCTTTAAAATATGGTGCTTAAGGTAGGGCCATTTAATGTGCAACTGTATGGAGAAATAGGAAATAATGGAAATAGTTTTGCCCAGTCCTATGAGCCCAGTATTCAGATATAACAATTTTCTCATAATAGTGTTGAAGAGTGCATATTATGTCTTGATTCTGAAATATTTTTTGCCAAAACAATAGCATGAACTGAAGTCTGATTTAGTTCAAAATGAAAAACCTTCCCAGGAGAAATATAAAACTTTACATTTGGGGGAAGATAAATAAATATATAGATAGATTGAAAATGATATGGGGAGATTTTTTAAAATAATGAAACTAGGATCTTGCAGTTTTCATCATGGTGGGAAAACTGTGCCCTTTCAGCTGTGTTGAAGTCTGTTGCAATGATTGAATTGAATGTCTTTTCATTCAACCTCATCTTCCCAATATTCTTGCAAAAATAAAAATGATACTGTTATCCAGTGCAGAAATGCAGAAATCTATTCCTCCAAGGAACGAAGTGCCAAGTATCCAATAATAGGAGCTAGGAACTGGACAAAATATTGAAAAAACCTGTTTTTCAGACACTGGACAAAATGAAATTCAGAGTTCTACTCCTTGAGATAAGAAAAACAAATGAGATGATTGTGGTGTCTCCTCCTCTTTCTGCATACAGCCACATTCCAGACCACAATGAAGGCAAAGGGGATCCAAGCAGAACATAACTGTATCTCTGAATTTAGGAGACAGAAAATCTATGAATAGTTTGGGAAGGCTGAGGAAGCTATTACACTGGAAATAATGGAGAAGAAAGAATAGAGCTTCAGAAATTTGAATAAGGGTTGCCTTGAGTCGTTGTTGTTGTTTTGAAGATGAAAAGAACAGATATTTTATCCTTCTGTAGGGGAAGACTCAGTATTATATAGATGTTCAGTTCAGTTCAGTTGCTCAGTTGTGTCCGACTCTTTGCAACCCCATGAATCACAGCACGCCAGGCCTCCCTGTCCATCACCAACTCCTGGAGTTCACTCAGACTCACGTCCATCAAGTCAGTGATGCCATCCAGCCATCTCATCCTCTGTCATCCCCTTCTCCTCCTGCTCCCAATCCTTCCCAGCATCAAAGTCTTTTCCAATGAGTCAACTCTTCGAATGAGGTGGCCAAAGTACTGGAGTTAGTAGGACCCAAATTAGCCTACAGATTCTTTGTACCTAACAGAATCCTGGCATGCTGTGATTCATGGGGTCGCAAAGAGTCAGACACGACTTGTTAGACCTCCTGGTCTTTGCCCAGGACCCGTCGTTGCCAAGATCACCGAGACTCGGACTCGATGCAATTAGCAAGAGGATTTATTAAGCCGACGCGCCGGGGTTCAATCTCCACCCGAGGAGATGAACCCCGAACAATTGTTACAGAGCAGTTTATAAGCAAAAAATCATAAACAGGTGCAGTTGAGATGGAGTGTTTTGATTGGTTTACAAACTGTGGCCTTTCCGGGGATAGGTTCATTCGTTATTAGGCCTAAATAGCTAACTAACCTACAATTATGCTGCTTTAGTTGAATGGCCCGAGGCAATCAACTTTTAGCTTGACTCTTGGGGGCTGTATTCTTAAGATGCGAGTATGATCCCCCTCTGTGTTTTTTTTTTTTTTTTTCCCTCTTAAGACAATAGCCTGATTTAAGATTAACAAAGAGCCCTTCGGTGCAGGTCTGTTTCTTTAGAGCCCCTAATAAATTGTTAACCTTTCTCCTTGTTCCCTGGAATGCTCCCAAGAAGTCAGAAGACACTGTTCTCATACCTATGTCCCTAGTGGCGCCTCTCATGGTAGACTGATTACAGGCTATGGAACAAATCAGGGCTAGAAACAATTTTTACAACCTCAGGTTGCTCAGGCTGGTCTCTACAGACTGAGCGACTGAACTGAACTGAACGGAATCCTAAGAACTTTTCAAGGCTGGAAACTGTCTGTTTGTCAGCATTCACATATATATTCACAATAGATGTCCACATAAAGAAAAACATGTAATAAAGGTGATATTCCATGTCAGTGGCTTCACAGAATTAGTAAATATGACTGCTCAAAAAAAGAAAAAAAAAAATCTATCTATCTCTGTACCAAAAAAGAACACTGAGATTTATCCAAGTGGGAAATCTGATACCTGTAGATTTTATTAGCTTTGTTCAGAAAGCCAACAAATAACACTTTCACTGCAAGAATTTTACCTCACATGACCTGGAGAGACATTAATATAAGCAGTTATTTTGTTTCAAAGAAGCAAGCCTGTAAGCCCCTTCTTCTGTGAGAGCTGCCAGCTTGTCCCCACTCTCCTCTGGGCTGTTTGGAACCCTCTCTCCTGTTCCAGGTGCCTTGAGTCTTTGGATGAACACAGCTTTGTATGCTCAGGGTTCAGACTATTAATGCTCAGCAATGAAATACCATGGAGCTGCAAACTGAACAATTTCTGAAGCTTTCTCAGGACAGAGAGATATTCAAATTCCAAACAAGCAGAATAGAGGAATTTATGAGTAACCAAGGATTCATTAGAGACTCAGGAAGGCTATGCTTTTGTAAATGGGCTAATGTGGTTTTAGGAGTTACAGCTATTCTATATGCATTCTGATTGTAATAATGTTAGATGCTCAGTTGTGTCTGACTCTGCCGGAAGCCAACGTGAGGAATCCCACCCGTGACAGAGTCATGTGGCAGAGATTTGATGGGCAAGGACGAGTCAGATCTCAGGTTTTCCCCCTGGCATTTCCTGAGCATGTACCCCCAAAATAAGAATCTGCCTGATTTTCCACTCTTCTGACATTCTCTGGAAAAAGTCAAACTCAGGGCTTTAGTCTTCTGCATTTGAAAGAATGTTTCAATCCAAAAACCTCTCTGATGGCTTTCTAGCTTGCCTGCAGGCTGTGCATGTGATTGTTTGAGGCCTCCCGGCCTCAGGAGGCACAGGAAGCTTAAAACATCCTAGGAATGTAGGGGCTTCTGAGGAGTCATAATCATTAGAATAGGACTGATTAAGTGTTTCATTTGTTGAGCCAATACTTGCTGCCAAATTTTCATATCTTATATAGTTGCTATATAAAAAAACAGGTAGTAGACCTGGTATTAGCAATATTAGATCTTTGAGTTAAGTACTTTTTTTTGTTATAACTCACTGCACCTTTTTTCTACAGGAATGTAACTTTATTTAGTATTTTGAGGGTAATGCAGAGTAAAGAAAAAACACTTCTGGGGAAAAGGAGTTTTCTGGTTGATAGACAATTACCCAGGAAGAGAGCCATAAAAATGTTAACAGGTCTCTTGGCCAGAAGATAATGTAAACCATCTAAGACCTTTTGTAAATGGGAGGGTGTGCAAAAAAGAAAGCTTTGTCTCAATGAGGGTCAGGACTGCTGCCCCTGCATAACTCTGCCTATCCCATTATGTACAACTTGGGGTATATAAGCTGATTTTGAAAAATAAAGTTTTGGGAGTCTTGCACCAATGCTGGGCTTTCCCCGTGTCTCCTATTTTCTCTAATTTCAGGCTGAATTCCCATCTGGGGCGCGGAGGCTCGCCATGTCTACTTACCTGTCCCGGCTGCTAAGATCTGTAAGAGAGAGAGTCCAGGGCGGGGCACTCTCTGATATTCAAATGGATGCCGGTGGCCTAACGTAGATGGTGCAAGCTCCTTGTCTGGAACTTTATTGGCTTTCCACGTAAACCAAGTTATTCAGCCTTCATTTCTCCATGTAAATTTTCCTACTATACTATTATTTCCTAATCTAATCTTACATTTCTAAATAAAATTTTTTTTTTTCTCACCAATGCCATCCCCACTTCGAATTCCCTGGATCCACCGGGGCTGGACCCTGGCAAGACTCTTTGCAACCCCATGGACTACTAGTAGCCCTAGAGGCTCTTCTGTCCATGGAATTTTCCAGGCAATAATAATGGAGTGGGCTGCCCTTCCCTTCTCCAGATATCTTCCTAACACAGGGATCAAATCTGGGCAGATTCTTCACCATCTGAGTCACTGGGAAAGCCATATGCATTCTAACAAATGTTAAAAATTTCAAAAAAAACACGTTGATCCGATAGTAACTTAAAGTATTGTAAAACAAAACTAAACAAAATGTGCAAAACCTTTAAAGAAAAACAATCATGTCCAGACATTAGACAATTGAATGTTTATAATATCCAGGATCCAGTAGAAACACACTAGACAAGTCAGAAAGCAGGAGAATGTCATCAATAACCAGGAGAAAAATCAAGACTCAGAAGGTACAAATTTGGTAGAATTAACTGAACAGGACTTTAAAAACACTATTATATTACAGTTAGGACTTAAAGAAAATAAGAATAAAATGAGAAGCAAAATATGTTTATAAAATCAAATGGAATTTTTAGAGGTGAAAAATACTTGAAAAAAATTCCTAGAGGGGTTTAATATCAGATTAGATACTTTCATTAAAAAAAAAAATTAAAGGGTATCCAAATTTAAACAGAGAGAAAGAAAGGTTGAAAAAATAAAAAGAGCCTAAGTGGCACATAGAGTAATCTCCAGCAGTCTAAAATCCATCATTAACAGTGGGAATGAAAGGAAGCATCACTACGAACAAAGCTAGGGAGGTGATGGAACTCCAACTGAGCTATTTCAAATCCTAAAAGATGATGCTGTGAAAGTTCTGCACTCAATATGCCAGCAAATCTGGAAAACTCAGCAGTGCCACAGGACTGGAAAAGGTCAGTTTTCATTCCAATCTCAAAGAAAGGCAATGCCAAAGAATGCTCAAACTACTGCACAATTGCACTCATCTCACACGCTAGTAAAGTCATGCTCAAAATTCTCCAAGCCAGGCTTCAGCAATGCGTGAACTGTGAACTTCCAGATGTTCAGGCTTGTTTTAGAAAAGGCAGAAGAACCAGAGATCAAATTGCCAGCATCTGCTGGATCATCAAAAAAGCAAGAGGGTTCCAGAAAAACATCTATTTCTGTTTTATTGACTATGCCAAAGCCTTTGACTGTGTAGGTCAGAATAAACTTTGGAAAATTCTGAAAGAGATGGGAATACCAGACCATCTGACCTGCCTCTTAAGAAATCTGTATGCAGGTCAGGAAGCAACAGTTAGAACTGGACATGGAAAGACAGACTGGTTTCAAATAGGAAAAGGAGTACATCAAGGCTGTATATTGTCACTCTGCTTATTTAACTTATATGCAGAGTACATCATGAGAAACACTGGGCTGGAAGAAGCACAAGCTGGAATCAAGATTTCTGGGAGAAATATCAATAACCTCAGATATGCAGATGACACCACCTTTATGGCAGAAAGTGAAGAAGAACTAAAGAGCCTCTTGATGAAAGTGAAAGAGGAGAGTGAAAAAGTTGGCTTAAAGCTCAACATTCAGAAAACTAAGATCCTGGCATTTGGCCCCATCATTTCATGACAAACAGATGGGGAAATAATGGAAACAGTGACAGATTTAAATTTTGGGGCTCCAAAGTCACTACTGATGGTGACTCTAGCCATGAAATAAAAAGACGCTTACTCCTTGGAAGGAAGGTTATGCCCAATTTAGACAGCATATTACAAAGCAGAGACATTACTTTGCCAACAAAGGTATATCTAGTCAAGGCTATGGTTTTTCCAGTAGTCATGTATGGATGTGAGAGTTGGACTATAAAGAAAGCTGAGCACTGAAGAATTGATGCTTTTGAACTGTGGTGTTGGAGAAGGCTCTTGAGGTCCCTTGGACTGCAAGGAGATCCAACCAGTCCATCCTAAAGGAAATCAGTCCTGGGTGTTCATTGGACAGACTGATGTTGAAACTGAAACTCCAATACTTTGGCCACTTGATAAGAAGTGCTGACTCTTGAAAAGACCCCGATGCTGGAAAACATTGAAGGCGGCAGAAGGGGATGACAGAAGATGAGATGGTGGGATGGCATCGCCGACTCAATGGACATGAGTTTGGGTAAACTCCAGGAGTTGGTGATGGACAGGGAGGCCTGATGTGCTGCGGTCCATGGGGTCGCAAAGAGTCAGGCACAACTGAGCAACTGAACTGAACTGAACAGTTGGAATCACAGAAAGAGAGGAAGGAGAGACAATGGTGAAAATATTTGAAGAAATAATAAAAAGTTTACACTCAGTTGATATTTCTATCAACTTCTTTTCAGAATTAATGCAAACCCAAAGAAAATGGAATAGATTTATAATGCTGAAAAAATTAAATTAAAATTAAATATCCAGCAAAATATTTTTTTCAGAAATAAAGGTGATATAGAGACATTTTCAGAAAAAAACTAAAGAGAGGATTAATCACTAGCAGCTTTGCACTAGTTAGTGTTAGTTGCTCAGTCATCTCTTTACCACTCCATGGACTTGTAGCCCACCAGGCTCCTTTGTTCATGGAATTCTCCAGGAGACCCAGGTTCAATCCCTGGGTCTGGAAAATCTCCTGGGGAAGGAAATGACAACCCATTCCAGTATTCTTGCCTGGAAAATCCCATGGATGGAGGAGCCAGGTAGGTTACAGTCCATGGGGTCCCAAAGAGTCAGTCACTACTGAGCAACTTCACTTTCACTTTCACTTTCATCCATAGTTTGAGGTCTGTTTCAGAAGTGACTTCTTCCATGAAGCCTTTCTCAAATTTCCTTGACAAAAATAATAGCCTCTTTCTTTGAACCTCAGGATACATTGCAAGAAACTCTTTATACACATGATCTGTGTTTATATTACTTTTGTAATCAGTTTGTCTTCATTGTCGGGCACAAGCATAAAATGCATCTTGCTGTGATATCATCTTTCACATCCAAGATAAAAAGTGAATTAACATTGACTGAATACCTAATATGTATCTTTATGGAACTAATCACTTGAAAAATACTTGTCTCTATTACAACCCAAAGAAATGGGAATTAATGTTCCTGTTTTACGCATGATGAAATAAAACCTGTGTATCGTGTTCAAGGAGCGGCTGCGGTGGCTCAGCAGCAAAGAATCCACCTGCAATATATAGATGCAGGTTCAATCGCTGGGTCAGAAGGATACCCTAGAGGAGGTATCATACTCACTTCTGTATTCCTTCATGGAAAATCCTAGGACAAGGAACCTGGCGGGCTGCACTCCATGGGGTCACAAAGAGTTGGACAGAGCTGAAGTGACTTAGCGTGCACGCTCGCTGGCATCTTGTTCAAGATCACATAAATACTAAGGCAATGCCATAAGGATGCCTTGTGATTCTGCAACCATAAAGCATACATTTCACTGAATATTCTATACAATTCATTTGCAAAATAAACTGAAGAGTTTTGGTTCAGATAAGCTATTGATGTATTAAGTATTTCAAAGATATGAAGGAAGGAAGGAGAAGGGGAATAGGAAGGAAAGAGGGAAGGGAGAGATTAAAAAGGAAGTAAGAAAAGAAGGGAGGGAGGAAAATAGCAGAAGTGGAGATGCTAACGAGTCTTTGAAGCAGAAATTCCAAGCATTTTTGTTTAGAACATTTCCTATAGAATACCCAAGGGAGTACGAAAGGATAAATCAAAGTAACTTTCACCTCAAGACAGCCATCAAGCAACAAAAAAAAGCCAAGGTTCTACTGAAAATGACTATTATAAAGACAGAAAATCTCTATTGATTTAGATTTCTTAGAGTTAGAGGAAGTGCCATGAATAAACAATACATTGAATTACTGTTGGTAACTCCAAAAGTCACCTTATGAATGCTTGAACAAGGAAATATATTTCTTTCAAGTAGATCAACTTTCTTCAACAGATGTTGCAATGCATAAGGTTAGGTCTACATTCTAAGAATTATTAATAACATCATATGATGATGAGAGGACTTTTGTTAACAAAACAAACACATTAGTTAATACTTCACTTACTACAAGTGTCAGGAATGCTTTGGGGCTGCTGCTGCTGCTGCTGCTGCTGAAGTTGCTTCAGTCGTGTCCGACTCTGTGCGACCCCAGAGATGGCAGCCCACCAGGCTCCCCTGTCCCTGGGATTCTCCAGGCAAGGACACTGGAGTGGGTTGCCATTTCCTTCTCCAATGCATGAAAGTGAAAAGGGAAAGTGAAGTTGCTCAGTCATGTCCGACTCTTTGCGACTCCATGGACTGCAGCCTACCAGGCTCCTCCATCCATGGGATTTTCCAGGCAAGAGTACTGGAGTGGGGTGCCATTACCTTCTCCAGCTTTTGTGTTATGAAGCCTCAAAGAATATTGTCATTTCTTGCTCTATGACAGTAAGTTTTTAGATAAATAAGGCCATGTCTCCACCTGTTTTTTTAAACATATGGTTTGAAGGAAGTGTTGTATAAGTTAAAATATTTATCAGTATTATTTGTGTATATAATCTATGTCTGTTTATGTGTGCATATATACATATATACACAAATGTAGAATAAATCCATTTACAAATATCTCTGAATCTTGTTACAGAACAATATAAAAATGTTGGAGATTATACCTACATTGATGGATATATATCATTGCCAATAAAAATCATTCTATAATTTGCTAGCATATTCAAAAAGTATAACAGGAAGGTGTTACTAACCTCCATTTTGCTCACATTAAATCACAGCCATTCTTTGTGATGCTCTGAAAATGATGTATTAAGTGCTGAAACATATGAAGCTTAGAAAAATACACATGTAAATTTCTCCTTGAAAGACATTAACAGAGTTTTTCCAATGTGTTTTAGGATGTTGAACCATTTTTCAAATGTATTCACTAAGACTTTCTAATCAACATACATTCCAAAGTGGTTCATAATAATTAAAATTTAAAATAATGATGTCTTCAATAATAGGAAGCAATTATTGCAGTGATAATCTGTGGAAGATAACTGCAAGAAGCTTGACAGAAAAGGCAAAATTATACAGACTGAATAATGGTAGTAATCAAATGAACAATTTCTCTAGTAAAAAAGGTCATTTCATGGCAGCCTGGTTAATTAATATTGTTGGTTGCAAATCAATTCAAAAATAAACAAGTATATTAGCTAAAATAAATAAGCAGAACACTTTTCAAAACAATTGAGAAAAATATTCCTGAGCAACACGAAACACTCAGTTGAAAGATTTTTGTGGAAATATATCTTAATCAAGTAAGTAGACAAGAGATTTAGATGCAGTGGAGAATTATGAATCATAGCATTACCTGCTGTAGTTTGCATCACATCACAAATGTAACCTAATGTTTAAACTCCAGGAGATCAGTGACTTTGTTTACTGCTACATTCATGGATTTTGCACTTGCCCATTGTAGGTGTTAAATTATTTGTTGGTTGAGTGAATCGGAAGATGAAACACCTCTTCTGAAGATATCCTTTGCAATAGGAAGAACCACATTTATTCCTTTTCTGTTAATGATACGCATTCACTCTTAGTCTTTTCTCTAACCTCTCACTACTGAGTCCATGTGTTACAAGGACATTTTCCAATATAAAAGGGCAAAAATATCACTAAATTGCTAATGAGGTGCTTAGCAGATTACTTTTTTTTTTCTTTTTGCTTCATTTCATTGAACAACATGTAGCCCAGAAGGAACTGGAAAGTTAACATATGGGTTAAAATGTTCCTTTTGATGTTTCACTGTGGCACTGCACAGTAAAGTTTTATAGGTTCCAAGAAAACAAATGAAAACAGTAATTCAGACTCTGGTCTATTTCTACAACCTTAATTTTTGTTCTCATTTATGGCATAGCCATCATGGGAATTCTTATTACAAAATTTAATTGCTGAAGCAACAGAGCAATTCAAAAGCAGAGCTGTTTAACCCATCAAAAATGTTTGTGTTGCAGAGGGCAGAAGGGCAGGATCTCTTCAAGTTCATTCATACAGGCCCTTAAGAACTGACACTGTCTGGTATCATGAATCCCTTGCCACAAGAGCCCACGAAGGTCTTATATTAAAACAGGTTAATTCCCTGAACTGTTCAAAACTGTCTCTAGCCCCAGCACTAGTAGGTATGCTCAAGATTTCTTGAAAAATGAGTTCTCAAACCTACCACCTCCTTGAATATGATCAACAGGCAAGAAATGAATACTGTCAATGATTATGAGATTAAACTCTTTTTCTATCAAGAGTACAAAAAAGTTCTTAAAAGGATTATGTCCTACAAAGAAAGAAATAACAGACTCATATTAAGTAGGCAGGGACTTCTCTGGTAGTAGTGGTTAAGAATTCGCCTTGCAATGCAGGAGACCTGGGTTTGATACTTGGTTGAGGAGATAAGATTCCACATGCTGTGGAGCAGCTAAGCCCATGAGACACGACTGGAGAGTCTAATGTACAGTGACGACAATCCTGCATGATGCAACAAAGATCCCGTGTGTTGCAACTGAGACCCGATGCAGGCAAATAAATAAACACATTTCTTTAATTAAAAGAAAAAAAGATAAGTGAGTCAAGAGATTCATCACTGAGGATGAGGTGTTAAGGTGCAAGTCAAGAAAAGTGATGACTGCTGATGAAGGAGGAGAGGCTGGAGTAAAATAAAAATCAAAGGGAGCTTTTTGATTCTGAATCTTGTAACTAGCTAGCTCTAAGTCATATGTGTAAAAACAGCCTGGGATAGCCCAGGATAAATGTAGTGATCTATGGAACTTGGTCCTGGAACTTCAAAGTTCTTCAGTATTTTTTAATAATTCAGTTACATGTGAAGGGCAACAAATGGTACTCTAAGTGTCAGGAGTGAATGAAGAAATTAGTGTTAAATGTATTATCCAGGACACATATAAAACTTCCTGTGATTTCTCTTTTTTAAAAATCAATATTCCAGGTCATGCGAAATAAAATTACTGGGATAGATTCCAGTTGGCATTCTGGTTTCCTATTCCGGATTGGAAATGTCAAGGCTGAGTTATGTGTTGAGTCTTGTCTGCTTCTCTCTATGATTAAGAGAATAGTATAAAGAACAGCAAGATTGCCAGGAGAAATATCAGTAACCTCAGATATGCGGACGACACCACCCTGATGGCAGAAAGGGAAGAGGAACTGAAGAGCCTCTTGATGAAAGTGAAAGTGGAGAGTGAAAAAGTTGGCTTAAAGCTCAACATTCAGAAAACTAAGATCATGGCATCTGGTCCCATCAGTTCAGTTCAGTTCAGTCGCTCAGTCGTGTCCGACTATTTGCGACCCCATGAATCACAGCACGCCAGGCCTCCCTGTTCATCACCAACTCCCGGAGTTCACTCAGACTCACGTCCATTGAGTCCATGATGCCATCCAGCCATCTCATCCTCTGTTGTCCCCTTCTCCTCCTGCCCCAAATCCCTCCCAGCATCAGGGTCTTTTCCAATGAGTCAACTCTTCGCATGAGGTGGCCAAAGTACTGGAGCTTCAGCTTTAGCATCATTCCTTCCAAAGAAATCCCAGGGTTGATCTCCTTCAGAACGGACTGATTGGATCTCCTTGCAGTCCAAGGGACTCTCAAAAGTCTTCTCCAATACCTCAGTTCAAAAGCATCATCATTTCATGGCAAATAGATGGGGAAACAGTGGAAACAGTGGCTGACTTTATTTTTCTGGGCTCCAAAATCACTGCTAACGGTGATTGCAGCCATGAAATTAAAAGACACTTACTCCTTGGAAGGAAAGTTATGACCAACCTAGACAGCATATTAAAAGGCAGAGACATTACTTTGTCAACAAAGATTCATCTAGTCAAGGCTATGGTTTTTCCAGTGGTCATGTATGGATGTGAGAGTTGGACTGTAAAGAAAGCTTAGTGCTGAAGAATTGATGCATTGGAAAAGACCCTGATGCTGGGAGGGATTGGGGGCAGGAGGAGAAGGGGACAACAGAGGATGAGATGGCTGGATGGCATCACCAATTCAATGGACATGAGTTTGGGTAAACTCGGGAGTTGGTGACAGACAGGGAGGCCTGGTGTGTCATGGTTCATGGGGTCGCAAGAGTCAGACATGACTCAATGACTGAACTGAACTGAACTAAATTGATAAAAAAAAAAAACAGCTTTCTTCAAATTAATGAAAAGTAAAGGTGAGTAAAGGAAGCAACCCAGTAGGGAACAGTCCAGGTTCCTAGATCTAGCTGTTGCTGCTGCTGCTGCTCCTGCTGCTAAGTCACGTTAGTCTTGTCCGACTCTGTGTGACCCCATAGACAGCAGCTCACCAGGCTCCTCTGTCCTTGGGATTCTCTTAGGCAAGAACACTGGAGTGGGTTGCCATTTCCTTCTTAATGCATGCATGCATGCTAAGTCGCTTCAGTCGTATCTGACTTTGTGGGACCCTCTGGACTGTAGCCCATCAGGCTCTTCTGTCCATGGGATTCTCTAGGTGAGAGTACTGGAGTGGGTTGCCATTTCCTTCTCCCTAGATCTAGCTAGAGAACAGTAAACAGTCAACATCTCAAGTTACAGGAAACACAGCTTGTCGCCAAAGGTTCCAAGGATGATTCAGATTCTTTGAGAGATGTCAGTCTTTGCATAAAGAAAATGTTGCTCCATCTTTTGAGTTATTTAATATATACAGTCTTAGCTTTGAGATATAGTTAGAGCAGTCACACAATCTTGGATTTTCTGAGTCAGTGCCAAATTAAAATTTTCTGTTTTTGATGTGTGTGCCCTAGATTTGGAGTCAGGAAATAATGTCCCCTTGAACCTGATATCACTGGACATTAATAAATTCCTACCTTAACTCAGGGCAGGGCAGGGAAGGGAAACAGGTATTTTCTTAGAGTTTCTGAGTCCCACACCAATTGTTAGCTTCTTTAAAAAAAGGGGGAGATGCAAACTTTGAAATATCAAAGAGATCAGAATAATGATGGGCAGAAGATATGGATCATTTTTAGATAAAAGGTTTTCGAATACCTTTATCTTATTTATTATCATTGGAGCAGTTAGAAAAGACCTTAAAATAACATAGGGATTGAGGGCAGACATAATAAAGGCTCACCTGCTCTTCGTTCTTAATTTGCTTGCCTTACTGTGTGCATGTACGTGTATATACGTGTTTTTCTCAGCATTTCCTCCACTATATCATGAGCTTTCTTGGAGTAGGGGTATATTTTTAATATCTTTATGTTCTTGAGCCTGACTTAGAATAGGTACTTAGTAAATGCATATTGGTTGCATGGATGCATGTATATTTGAATGACTGAATGCTATTCCCATGGCAGAAAAAGTAAATAAAACAACAGCCACATTAGTTTTAGCTAACATGCATAAATATTGTGGTAAAGAAGATAAAATCATGGCTTTTAAGGTGGAATGCAATTCAATTCTCTAGTTCCCATGTAGGAAGCAGTAGGGGTATAGACTTGGAATCGTTGCCTAGCAACTGCTTACCACTAACAAAAAAGGGTCTCAGAGACAGACCCAAAGAAAGGATCCTGAACCACTGTAGCATGGAATTTATTTTCTAGCTCATGTACAGTTAATTCTTGATTATTTAATTCAATTTCATGATATGGATTATGACCAGTATAAACTATAGGCCTTGCCTCCTAGGAGCATAGTGCAAGCAATATTCCCTATTTGCCTTATTCAATCAAGTCCTTGCATCTCTCTCTGTTATACTCAATGCTGAAGATGTAAAGCTAAGTCAGTCTTCTAAAGGAATAGCTGAAAATAAAGGCATGTGGAAAATATGGAGCTAAAAAACTGCTTGTCTGAAAGCAGGTCAAGTTATGTGGCAAAGCCAAATGGAGCAAAAATGACCACTCGATGATTTTGGCAACTAATTTCACCCAATGGACCTAACTGTGTCTCTCACTTTTCAGCTTGAAACCTAGAAGCTTGCATTGCTTATACCAGCTCAAAACCTTCAGACTGAATATATTTGACAGATATGTTTTCTTAGGTCTATTCACTATGAGCCTTCGTAATATTTTAAACTATGATTTATCAGCAATTACAATTTGGGATACTTCACAAAAGTGCAATTACACTTCTTAAAAAATTGAAAGTTGTGACAACACTGGGTGATTATAGTTGGGGCTTTGTAGCAGCCACTTTAGATAGTAAAATATTCCCCCATGGATTGTACCCCAAGAGGCTTCACTTCCAATGAATTCTCCAGGCAAGAATACGGGAGTGGGTAGCCATGGCCTCCTCCAGGGGATCTTCCCAACCCAGGGATCAAACCCGGATCCCCTGTACTGCAGGCAGATTCTTTACCATCTGAGCCACCACGGAAACCCCCAAATATTCTCCAGTCTACCACAGTCTTCATCACTCCTAAATGATCAAATGACTGTCAGGTCAGGTCTCCCTTCACGTATACACAGGTAAGACTGAGGCAGTGGTGTGCTGGAATTGGCTGATTCTGCTCAAAACAAAAAGTATGCACAGCTCTTCTGAATCTCAAGTTCAATAGCACTTCTCTGGTTACTTGAACAGTTCTTTACCCAACTTTGGAGACTAGTTGTTAAGCATTCATCAGTGCCCCAAAGGACCGAGGTGAAATGAAGAGCAGCTGCAACTCACAAAGCCACTTCAGTTAACACATATCACCTGATTTATAGAAAAAAAATCAAAATCCATAATAAAAATATACTGACCTACCATGATCTACCTCTATATTTATTTTTTAATTGGAGGATAATTGCTTTACAATGTTTTGTTGGTTTCTGACATACAAGGATGCAAATCAGATGGCAACTCCCCCATGGATTGTACCCCAAGAGGCTTCACTTCCAATGAATTCTCCAGGCAAGAATACGGGAGTGGGTAGCCATGGCCTCCTCCAGGGGATCTTCCCAACCCAGGGATCAAACCCGGATCCCCTGTACTGCAGGCAGATTCTTTACCATCTGAGCCACCACGGAAACCCCCAAATATTCTCCAGTCTACCACAGTCTTCATCACTCCTAAATGATCAAATGACTGTCAGGTCAGGTCTCCCTTCACGTATACACAGGTAAGACTGAGGCAGTGGTGTGCTGGAATTGGCTGATTCTGCTCAAAACAAAAAGTATGCACAGCTCTTCTGAATCTCAAGTTCAATAGCACTTCTCTGGTTACTTGAACAGTTCTTTACCCAACTTTGGAGACTAGTTGTTAAGCATTCATCAGTGCCCCAAAGGACCGAGGTGAAATGAAGAGCAGCTGCAACTCACAAAGCCACTTCAGTTAACACATATCACCTGATTTATAGAAAAAAAATCAAAATCCATAATAAAAATATACTGACCTACCATGATCTACCTCTATATTTATTTTTTAATTGGAGGATAATTGCTTTACAATGTTTTGTTGGTTTCTGACATACAAGGATGCAAATCAGATGGCAACCCACTCCAGTACTCTTGCCTGGAAAATTCCATGGACTGAGGAGCCTGGTGGGCTACAGTCCATGGGGTCACAAAGAGTCGGACACGACTGAGTGACTTCACCTTCACCATATATATATATATATATATATATATATATATAGAGAGAGAGAGAGAGAGAGAGAGAGCATGGCAACCCACTCCAGTATTTTTGCCTAGAAAATCCCATGAGGAAAGTCCACAGAGGAAGCTAGTGGGCTACGATACATAGGGTTGCAAAGAGTTGGATATGATTGAAGCTACTTAGTATTTACACTATATAGCAACCCATGCCAGTATTCTTTCCTGAACAATTCCATGGACAGAGGAGGCTTGTGGGCTGCAGTCCATGGGGTTGCAAAGAGTTGGACATGACTGAGTGACTAACACTTTCACTTTTTCACTTTCATATATATAAACACATGTATATCCCTCCCTCTTGAGACTCCCTTCCCCTGCCATTGCGCCCGTCTAGGTCGTCACAGAGCGCTAGCCAGGCTGGCTTCCTGGGTTACGCAGAACCTTCCCACTAGCTAGCTGCTTTCTACATGATAGTGCATATATGTCAATGCTACTCTCTCAGTTCTTCCTACTCTCCCCTTCCCTGGCTGTATCTACAAGTATGTTCTCTACTTTTGCCTCTCCATTGCTTCCTTCCAAATAGGTTCATCAGTACTATTTTTCTAGAGTCCATATATATAGTTAATATAGGATATTTGTTTTTCTCTTTTGGTGCAATCCGTTAGTGTCTGGTACTTATTTTTTAGCATAGTATCAGATGGTCCAATCCAGTCTTGCTAAAGTGCTTAAAGTTTCTAAGATGTTAACACTTTTTTTGCTTTGTTTCTTTGTAAATAGTGTTCCCTTTATCTGGAATAATCTTTCCATCTTCTTCATCTGACCAGTGCCTGTCTATCCTCTAAGATTCAACTCAGGTAATTTATCATCTGCTCAGTTTCTCTTTAACTGGCTTTCATCTCTGCGCATTTGACATGGAGGACACTTCTCTAATAGCTCTTTAGTGTTTGGTCATTGCCGGATTGTGTCTTTTCCCCCCTGGACTTTGTGACACGTAAGAACAGAGCTTTGGGTTTATTTTTTAATTATCCTTATATAAAGATACATGTTTTCCAATAAATGTTCAGTAAACACGTCTTAATTTTAATAAACACTTAATATTTAAGAAAATGAATTTCTTTGTATTTTGAGACACGTAATGCCTGCTTGCTATAGCTATGAGTAGTTTCTCTCTGTAAATCAAAATGTGACTCTCAAGCCTGAAACATTGGAGATAAGGTACAGTAAGGGGTTAGAATGGCAGAGAATAGAAACACTGTTGGTCACCAAGATCACAAGGCTCTCAGTAACTGACTGAATCAGGACTCAAGTCCAAGGCTGCTAACAACAAATTCAATCTCTTTCCACTGGTTCCTGGCTTCCGTTTAGTCCCATCAATCAATCTTATTGCTCCAGCTTCTCTTCCCAAGGCTAAAAGCTCCTGCACAGGATTTACCTTCTTCCTGAAGGCACTGGGATTCAATAATGTAGATATCTAATATCATATTTTAACACCTTAAATTTCTACTTAGGAGTCCATTTCTGCCTTTTCTGGACTCCCTCACAGACATCTCTTATCATCTTATCATTGAGATTTATTGGCATCATTTCATTTACCAACTGCCATTTTCAATTTTGATCAGAAGCAGATGTTCAATCTGGCATCCTCCCCAGCTGCAATCAGTGTACATAACGCCACAGCTCCTTGATTGGCTTCAAAACATCTTCCTGTCTGTAGTCAGGAAGACAGTTTTAGGTTTCTGATGGCACATCTCAAGATGCTGCTTAATTTGTCTCCAGTTCTCAATGTCTTAGTTGTTTCACACTGATCTTTAAAAATAGACTCTCTGTTGTTATAAACAGAGAAGTGGTCCTAAAGAAGAGGAGATTAAAATTACGATAGTGCAATATAGATTCCAGATACCCTATTGCACTGTGGATATTAAAATGAATATGTGGAGAAATATGTATATGTAATGAATATGAACAGTTAGATAACCCCTGTTAGTTGACAAAGTTATTTACTCTGATTATTGTTGCTTTCCTAGTCAGTTTTTTTTTTTTTTAAAACTTCTCTTGATATGAAAAGAAGATGCTTGAGATCCCCTTGGACTAAACCAGTCAATCCTAAAAGAAATTAACCCTGAATAGTCATCGGAAGAACAGATGTAAAGCTGAAGCTCCAATCCTTTGGCCACCTGATGCCAACAGTTGACTCTGGAAAAGACCCTGATTCTGGGAAAGGTTAGGGGCAGGAGAAGGGGGTGACACAGGATGAGACGGTTACATGGCATCATCGACTCAATGGACATGAGTTTGAGCAAATTTGGGGAGAGAGTGGAGAATAGGGGAGCCATAGGCCATGAGGTAGCAGAGTTGGACATGATTTAGCAACTGAACAACAAGAAGAAAAAAGTAGTAATTTTCTTCGTAGTACTTACATATGGTTTTCAATGATATACAAGAGAAATTATTTCTTGGCATAGAGAAGAACGTTTTATAGTGTGTGAATTATTTTATGCTTAATTAATATAAATTGCTCCAAATAAACTTAATACAGTAAATACCATTTATCCAAAGTCTTTATAAACTTCTCAAAGTGTGTTTTTAAACAATTTTACTTATAATAAAATATGCAATCTATCTCCATTGAAATATTTCCCTTAACATTTTTCTGTGTGATTGCTATTGTCATTTTTATCATTTAGTTAGTATACACTGATCAAGTACATGCAACAAAGGCAAGGCTTTCACCTTTCTCCAATGAATTTGGCTCTGCTGTGACTGTTATTCCCAACAATTAAATCAAAACTACCTAGAATTTTTCATTGTGGTTGATGAATTCTGAAAATGGGGTGACTTTTTATTGGGGTGACTTTTAAAAGAAATTTTTCACAAAAAATAATAATAGAAAACACACAAGTGGAGAAATGTCTATTTAGTTCTTTGGCCCATTTTTTGATTGGGTCATTTATTTTCTGGAGTTGAGCTGCATAAGCTGCTTGTATATTTTTGAGATTAGTTGTTTGTCAGTTGCTTCATTTGCTATTATTTTCTCCCATTCAGAAGGCTGTCTTTTTATTTTTATCATTTAGTTAGTATACACTGATCAAGTACATGCAACAAAGGCAAGGCTTTCACCTTTCTCCAATGAATTTGGCTCTGCTGTGACTGTTATTCCCAACAATTAAATCAAAACTACCTAGAATTTTTCATTGTGGTTGATGAATTCTGAAAATGGGGTGACTTTTTATTGGGGTGACTTTTAAAAGAAATTTTTCACAAAAATAATAATAGAAAACACACAAGTGATTGAAAAAAATTCCTCTAGTTTCTAGAGCTCTGTTCACTTTGCTCTTTTTCTATAAATTGTTATTTTTTAGGTAGATTAAAGCAACCTGGTATTTGAAAAGTCTAAAAGACTGGCTTTTAGGTTTCTACTAGTCTATTTAAAGACATTTTAAAGAATTTTTTTTTTGCAGTATTTATACCACAGGGGATCCAGGATATATTAGGAAGGTGGAACGAGGTAAGTGTTTCTCAAAGTGACAGTTATAAGTGAGTAAGACATAAGATGAATCACTTGGTCATCATATTGATCTGAATTCTTGGAGGACATAGATCATAAATTTGAAGGAGAAAGGCAATGCGTTTCTGCAAATGGATAATGCTTAAGTCTCTAAAATTCTCCCTGAAATAAATGGGGCACAAACAAGGTTGCTTTACCCTAAAATGATCTTAGCTCCAATCTTGGAAGTTTTCAGAATTCTTGAGACTTTTTGATTATCCTCTTAATCAGTTCATCTTTAATGAGTAGCCAATGGAATATTGACTGGATGTAGAATCAGAGGCCTTAAGCAAATCACTCTAAGCAAGTAAATTACTCTGAGTATTAACTGTGCCATTTGTAAAATAGATTTTGTTGAAAAAAATATTCACAGATCTCAAAAATCCCATGACATATAACAGTGCAATGCAACTTCATATCAAAAGCCATTCCATTTTCTTCAGAGAGCTCTATTTCAGGGCCTAGTGGAAAATATTCCAGTAAAACATCTAATAATTCCTGAAAACTCTAGCATTGTAAATTATATCATGTTGTTATATGACAAGGCATAAACATGTCTGTTAGGCTTCACTAAAATTCATATTTGGTTTATTATCAGATGAAATTGGCAAGCACACATATAAATATAGAAAATTTTTAATTTCATCTTTGCTACTTAATTTAAGAGTTTCATCTTATGTAAATAATCTTAGGTATCTCACATAACTCCTCTGAGTTTAATTTTTTTCCTTCTATAAAGTGGAAAGAATAATTTCAACTATGATAGTATAATGAGTTATGAAAAAGTAAATGAAACAATGTAAGAATATCACCTGTTATATCACCTAAGGATAACTCTTATGTATGAACAGAAGCCAAGAGTCTTTCATAAGCAGTGAATTGCTTTACTGCCATGCTCAGAAAGGGGCTGAGTTTTTAAAATTAATTTATTTATCTTAATTGGAGGCTAATTACTTTACAATATTGTGGTAATTTGGTTTTTGTGGTAAATATGGTTTTGCCATTCATGGACATGAATTAGGAGGGGTTGATTTTTAAGTGAGATTTGTTCATTCATTCAAGCCACATTGATATATTTCAAATAGTAGACTAAGGTAGATGATACTGAGATTCATAAAGCACATGCTCTAATTTCAAGAGAGGTATAGTCCAGAAAGCGTTGTAGGCTCAGCTTATGGTGGCCCACAGATAAATTAACTTTTTGTTAGCATGGTTTATTTAAAGATTGAATTCTAAGACCTTTTCATATACTCTCCAGTTGGCCACATGCTCAACATCTTCCTTTTTTCTTACACTGAAAAGTGAAAGTCACTCAGTCCTGTCCGACTCTGCGACCCCATGGTCTTACATTAACCTTCCTTTATTCTTACATTGATTACATTGTCTACATTATGTAGTCAAACATAATATGTGTACTTACCTTCCAACGTTCATGTGATACATTCACGATACAAGCATGATTGTGTTCCCTTGGCCAAACGAACACCCTGGTATAGATGTCTTATAACATCGTCGCTTGATTCTCAGGCTCCTTTCAAGGATGCATGTTTCCATGCAAGCTGTTGGAAAAACATTTAGATCAGCCATTCTTAAATATGTGTTCCTAAAACCTTTTCTTTTCATTTTCCTTCTGAACTATGCATATATCTAAATATTTATTAGATTTATTGTATTTCATTATATTTTTGCTGAAATATAGCCCCGCCAGACAGGATACACTCTGTTACATCCTTCTGAGACCTCTATTTTCCTCAAACTCAACATAGTTAAATCTTCACTACTAGACTATTTTCCTCCTTTGTATTTGCTCCCTTTCCTGAATTCCTCTACCGTTATTAATGTCTAGACCACTCATTGGGGAATGGATTCACATAGGAAAACACTTCTTTAGCTGCTTTGTATCTCTCTAAAACTGCATTGTTTATTTTTGAGAATAGGAACTGGCTCTTACATTCTCTTCCTTCCAGACCCTCTTCTAGTGAAATCTTGAAGTAAGTTGACAAATAAGCACTGAAGGATGACACAACTCAAAGTTGAGTGAAAGTCACTCAGTCATGTCCAACTCTTTGCAACCTGTGGACTAATCCACAAAATTCTCCAGGTCAGAATACTGGAGTGGGTATCTTTTCACTTCTCCAGGGATCTTCCTAACCCAGGGATGGAACCCAGGTCTCCTGCATTGCAGGCAGATTCTATATCAGCTGAGCCACAAGGGAAGCCTGACACAACTCAAAACGTGACCTCAAACACATTAGTCTAATAATAAACACAGTACAGTTCCATGAAATATAAAACTATGTAATATATATTATAAAAACTACCCTCAATTATTAGAATCAACGTAAGCACAACTGGTCTGTCTACTTTATTCATCATGGAACACAAACAACTGAGAAAAAAAGCTCCAAACTCTTTCCATCAGTGCAGTTCAGTTCAGTTCAGTCGCTCAGTCGTGTCTGACTCTTTGCAACCCCATGAATTGCAGCACGCCAGGCCTCGCTGTCCATCACCATCTCCTGGAGTTTACCTAAACTCATGTCCATCGAGTCGGTGATTCCATCCGGCCATCACATCCTCTGTCATCCCCTTCTCCTCCTGCCCCCAATCCCTCCCAGCATCAGGGTCTTTTCCAATAAGTCAACAATTCACATGAAGTGGCCAAGGTATTGGAGTTTTAGCTTCAGCATCAGCCCTTCCAATGAACACCCAGGGCTGATCTTCAGAATGGACTGGTTGGATCTCCTTGCAGTCCAAGGGACTCTCAAGAGTCTTCTCCAACACCATAGTTCAAACACATCAATTCTTCGGCGCTCAGCTTTCTTCACAGTCCAACTCTCACATCCATACATCACCACTGGAAAAACCATAGCCTTGACTAGATGGACCTTTGTTGGCAAAGTAATATCTCTGCTTTTTAATATGCTATCTAGGTTGCTCATAACTTTCTTCCAAGGAATATGCATCTTTGAATTTCAGTCACCATCTGCAGTGATTTTGGAGCCCCAAAAAATAAAGTCTGACACTATTTCCCCATCTATTTCCCATGAAGTGATGGGACCAGACGTCATAATCTTCATTTTCTGAATGTTGAGCTTGAAGCCAACTTTTTTACTGTCCTCTTTCACTTTCATCAAGAGGCTTTTCAGTTCCTCTTCACTTTTTGCCATAATGGTGGTGTCATCTGCATATCTGAGGTTATTGATATTTCTCCTGGCAATCTTGATTCCAGCTTGTGCTTCTTCCAGCCCAGCATTTCTCATGATGTACTCTGCATAGAAGTTAAGTAAGCAGGGTGACAATATACAGCCTTGACGTGCTCCTTTTCCTATTTGGAACCAGTCTATTGTTCCACGTCCAGTTCTAACTGTTGCTTCCTGACCTGTATATAAGTTTCTCAAGAGGTGACCTACAAAAGCTATTATAATAATATTATCTGTGATGCTATATCAAACATCAGTTTTCTTGGCAGGCTAGCTTTATCTTCTGTTGCACTTGGTAACCTCTTGATTTTATGTATAAACATTTTTCTGAAGCTAAGTGTCTTTATAAAATCACACTTTAATGCTTCTGGAAATAAAAGCTTGTTGTGAGAAGCTATATGGAAACCTAGAGGCTATTATCTTAATAGTTTCACCTAATACACAGCTATGTAGTCTGTGGCTCCCTGATTCTCCATGCAGTTCCTAGGAGGCCAGTCCATTACTTTGATGTGCAAGATTTTAAGACTACATTTAACCATGCCTAGGAAGGTCAGTTATATTTTCTGGCTTTATACTGTATAAAGCTGACCTCTTTATGTGCACATTCATTTTTCTTTCATTTTCTTTAATGGGTCACTGAATGCTGGTCAGATATTCTCAAAATGATTTCCAATTAGAAAAACATAAAGATATTTTACCTTTTATACATGTCCCCCAAATAGAATGATATTTTTACATATAAATTGCAAAGGATTAGCAGAAAGTAAAATCATTACTGAAGAGGCATTGAATTTCAAATCAGAACACCAGAATTTGGTTTCCATTTTTGTCAGTTAATAAAAATAGAGCTTTGACTGACTATATAGTAACTTTTCTAAGTTTAATTTTTCCTTTCTGTGTATATGATAATAATAATTCTACCACCTATTAAGAGTAATTGGGAGGATCAAAAATTTCCAGTGAAGAGCTTTGCAAACTGAAACCTTACACAACTGGCATGTATAACTGCTAAGCATAAATAATGATGGTTAGAGTCTTATATTTGGCACTCTTCATTCTTGCATAGCCACAGGACAAGCCACTGTTGATATAAAAATTAGTAAACATCTATAATAGGAAAAAAACAGTTTTATTTGAACCAAACTGCAGACAATAAGACAGGGAGACATAGATTTGGGAAACTCTTGAATTATATTCTGCTGGACTATAAAATCTGGGAGGCTTATAAAAGGTGAAACCTGCAAAATTACATAAACTGTGAAGAATTAGAATTGGAGCTGGAAAGACATAAGGGTGCTTATAAAACAAGGACTGATTGGGGTCGGAAATGGTTGCATATTTATAGGGGGTGAACTTGAAAGCATATGTTTGCAGCTTGCAGGTGCTACTAGACATTGTTTTGAGAATGCCTTGTTATGTCATTGATACAGTTCAAAAGTGGGCCAAAGAACTAAACAGACATTTCTCCAAAGAAGACATTTAGATGGCTAACAAACACATGAAAAGATGCTCAACATCACTCATTATCAGAGAAATGCAAAAGAAAACCACAATGAGGTACCATCTCATCCCAGTCAGAATGGCTGTGATCCAAAAGTCTACAAGCAATAAATGCTGGAGAGGGTGTGGAGAAAAGGGAATCCTCTTATACTGTTGGTGGGAATGCAAACTAGTACAGCCACTATGGAGAACAGTGTGGAGATTCCTTGAAAAAGTGGAAATAGAACTGCATTATGACACAGCAATCCCACTGCTGGGCATACACACCAAGGAAACCAGAATTGAAAGAGCACGTGTACCCCAGTGTTCATCGCAGCACTGTTTATAATAGCCAGGACATGGAAGCAACCTAGATGTCCATCAGCAGATGAATGGATAAGAAAGCTGTGGTATATATACACAATGGAGTGTTACTCAGCCATTAAAAAGAATACATTTGAATCAGTTCTAATGAAGTGGATGAAAGTGGAGCCTATTACACAGAGTGGAGTGCGTCAGGAAGAAAACACCAATACAATATATTAACATATATATGGAATTTAGAAAGATGGTAACAATGACCCTGTATGCGAGACAGCAAAAGAGACACAGAGATAAAGAACAGGCTTTTGGACTCTGGGAGAGGGCGAGGGTGGGATGATTTGAGAGAACAGCATTGAAGCATGTATATTACCATATGTGAAACAGATCACCAGTCGAAGTTCGATGCATGAGACAGGGTGCTCAGGGCCAGTGCACTGGGATGACTCTGAGGGATGAGATGGGGAGGGAGGGGGGAGGGGGTTCAGGATGGGGGACACACGTACACCCATGGCTGATTCATGTCAATGTATGGCAAAACCAAGACAATATGGTAAAGTAAGATAAATAAATAAATAAAACTGGAAGAAAAAAGAAAAAAAAGGCAGCTAGAATGGGGGAAGTTTAAGACCAGTGTGGGATGTGCTATAAATCTAATTGAAGGTGAAATAGTTCCAGGTGGCAGCAAGATGTCTCAAGAATGAATGAGATGGTGGAGTGTAAAGGACACTCATCAGCAGTGGGAACAAAGAAATGGGGAAACCACATGTTGAACATTCCAGGTTCCCTAAGCAGTAATGAAGAGAAGGAATAAGTGGTTATTCAAATAAAAACATGAAGACTTATGTACTATTTCCTTGCTCAAGAATATCAAAGAAACTAGAGCACATGCTATTCCAGGAACTTTAAAGACTTTGTTATAATAAACCCTTTGGGGTCTTCCCGTTTGGGATTTCAGTGCCAAATATTTGTATATGAGATCCTAGTGCTTTTGGATATTTCACATTTTTAGTAATATTACACTGATGTCTCTCATCACACACAGACACACACACCATCCAGAAAATGCAGCACGGAAAAGTATATATTTTGACAGCTTTGATCATTAGGAAGCAAAGATGACAGTCAAGAGATTTCCTAGGAGGCTCTTGGATAGAGAACGGAAATGAAATTAAGGTGTTGAATAATTTAATGACATCCACTCTCTAGAGCTTATCTTTTACTGCAGTTGCTATTTCCAGATCCTATTTTCCAGCCAGCGATTTTTTCATGAGTTGTGATATTCACTTGAAACCTTAATCATTCTCAGAGATCCAGCTTTAAATGGAAACTAGGGCTTTTCCCTCCACCTGAAACTCACTTGAAAGAAGAACAGCTGCTGTGTCAACTGCTTTCAAGAATTATGGAGGGCAGGCCAAGGAAAAGGCTTAAGGATAATGTAACAGTTGTTCTTTCTTTATTCATTTAATTTTTCTAAGGCACTGGTTATCAAGACTTCCCCTATGAAAATTTCAAAGCTCAATTTTCAGATCCCAGATTAAGATGCTGGATAAATGCATAGTATGATCTAGATAAGGATCCCTAATAAAGACCCTGTCATCATAAAATGAACAATTGACTGCAACTAAAACAATGTATCTACAAAGTAAGCAGGAAGCAAAATTGTCACACTCAAAACTCTAATTGGAACAATTCTAATAATTTTCACATTGCTTTTAGTGTTGCTTTAATGACTTTATTTATCAGGTTCTATCATTTTTACCTAATGCTTTTTCCTTTGCCCCTGACTTTAAAACATAATCCTCATTCAGTCCCAATTTGCACCCTTAAATTTGTCTCTCAGTCTCCTGACTATATTACTGTTTCAATGCAGTCTTTACTTTGTGATATTTTTCAAAATGCCTCTTTAATTTTGCAAATGTTTCCTTCCCCAAAGTGAAGTTACATTGATTGATCTTATTACACCATTGTTTTTCCAACTTTAGCAGAATAATGTCCCCCTATCCCAGTGGCACCCCACTCCAGTACTCTTGCTGGAAAATCCCGTGGACGGAGGAGCCTTGTGGGCTGCAGTCCATGGGGTTGCTAAGAGTTGGGCACAACTGAGTGACTTCCCTTTCACTTTTCACTTTCATGAATTGGAGAAGGAAATGGCAACCCACTCCAATGTTCTTGCCTGGGGAATCCCAGAGCGGGGAGCCTGTTGGCTGCGGTCTATGAGGTCGCACAGAGTCAGACATGACTGAAGTGATTTAGCAGCAGCAGCATATCAGTCACCAGGCTGTCTCACCTACAAGGCTGATTTTTCCCAATTCCCAGATTATCTTCTCCTATTGCTTACCAGATCCAGAGTCAAATCCATTCCATGGGGTTGCTAAGAGTTGGGCACAACTGAGTGACTTCCCTTTCACTTTTCACTTTCATGAATTGGAGAAGGAAATGGCAACCCACTCCAATGTTCTTGCCTGGGGAATCCCAGAGCAGGGAGCCTGTTGGCTGCGGTCTATGAGGTCGCACAGAGTCAGACATGACTGAAGTGACTTAGCAGCAGCAGCATATCAGTCACCAGGCTGTCTCACCTACAAGGCTGATTTTTCCCAATTCCCAGATTATCTTCTCCTATTGCTTACCAGATCCAGAGTCAAATCCATTTGGATGTACCAAACTGTGTTCCCCAAAGTCTATGTTTAGGATTCACTCTAGGGCTGTAATAGCCCTTATTATTGTTAATTAAAACAGCATGTGAAGTATCTCTTACTCCTAAGTAGTTCACAACTAATTGGAGGAGGTACATTGATCATCTAATTTGTCTAGTGAATGTGAAAGTGTTAGCCATTAAGTCGTGTATGACTCTTTGTGACCCCATGGACTGTAGCCCACCACGTTCCTCTGTCCATGGAATTTTCCAGGCAAGAATACTGGAGTGGGTTGCCATTTCCTTCTTCAGGGGATCATTCCAACCCGAAGATCAAACCCAGGTCTCCTGTATTACAGGTAAATGCTTTACCATCGGAGCCACCAGGGAATCCCTAGAATACTGGAGTGGGTTGCCATGCCCTTCTCCAGGGGATCTTCCCAACCCATGGATAGGACCCAGGTCTCCACCTTGCAGGCAGCCTGCCATGCTGCAGTGTGGCAATGCAGGAGACCTGGATTTGATCCCTGGATTGGAAAGATCCCCTGGAGAAGGGAACAGCTACCGACTCTAGGCAATAATTTGTCTAAGTGAATGACAATTTAACAAAGGTATATAGCTTCTAATGATTTCTAATAGTCATTTGAATTACTGGTCCTGATTAGTCCTAAGTTTTAAGAAAATGGAGAAGTCTGATGAAGAGAAAATTTGAAGCATATGATACTTATAAAGGATGAAGTTTTAAATTTATATTATTGACATAATTAAGGTGCAGCTGTCAAGTATTAAGCTATTTGTCTTTTTTTAGTGGTGAAGCGCTGCCGCCCGAGTCTCCCGCGCCTCCTTGCCCAGCCCCCACTTGCTAGTGGCGGATGCAGGCGTCTGCTCTGCGAGAGATTAAGATTTAGACTTCATCAGTCTGTTGAAAATGGAAAGGAAGGAACAGATACAAGAGATCCACAAAGGAAGGATCTCTTAGACTTGGTAAGTGCCTGGATTTGGAGAAGTACTCCAAAGTCCCAGGCCCAGGTGCCTGGGTAAACAATGTTGTCTTTGATACTGAATGAGAAATATAATACTTTGTATTTATATTTGTCTTTATAGATGTCAAGGTACCTTTCCCACTTTATTGGGAACTGACTTGGAACAGATGTTAAATCTGACATTTGATGGGTTTGAAGCAGCGTCTAAACGTCTCTGTGGAAATGTCCAAGAGACAGCTGTGATACAGATTTGCAGTTAGTGTGATAAGGTAGAGCTGCAGATATAGATTTAGGAGTCATCCACATAGATAGGAGAGTTGAAGCCACGTTACTGGGCAAGAACTTAAAGGAAGGGAATGTAGATGGAATATCAGTTCAGTTGAGTCACTCAGTCGTGTTCGACTCTTTGTGACCCCACAGACTGCAGCATGCCAGGCCTCCCTGTCCATCACCAACTCCCAGAGTTTACTCAAATTTATGTCCATTGAGTCAGTGATGCCATCCAACCATCTCACCCTCTGTTGCCCTCTTTTCCTACCACCTTTAATATTTCCCAGCATCAGGGCCTTTTCCAATGAGTCAGTCCTTTGCATCAGGTGGCCAGAACATTGGAGTTTCAGCTTCAACATCAGTCCTTTCAATGGATATTCAGGACTGATTTCCTTTAGGATGGACTGGTTGGATTTCCTTGCAATCCAAGGGACTCTCAAGAGTCTTCTACAACACCACAGTTCAAAAGCATCAATTTTTCAGCGCTCAGGTTTCTTTATAGTCCAACTCTCACATCCATACATAACTACTGGAAAAACCATAGCCTAGACTAGACAGACATTTGTTGGCAAAGTAATGTCTTACTTTTTAATATGCTGTGTAGGTTGGTCATAAATTTCCTAGGAATAAGCGTCTTTCAGTTTCATGGCTGCAGTCACCATCTTCAGTGACTTTGGAGCCCCCCAAAATAAAGTCTGATACTTTTTCCATTGTTTCCCCACCTATGAAGTGATGGGACAAGATGCCATGATCTTAGTTTTCTGAATGTTGAGCTTTAAGCCAACTTTTTCACTCTCCTCTTTCACTTTCATCAAGAGGCTCTTTAGTTCTTCCTCGCTTTCTGCCATAAGGATGGTGTCATCTGCATATCTGAGGTTATTGATATTTCTCCCAGAAATCTTGACTCCAGTTTGTGTTTCTTCCAGCTCAGCATTTCTCATGATGTACTCTGCACATAATTTAAATAAGCAGGGTGACAATATACAGCCTTGATGTACTCCTTTTCCTACTTGGAACCAGTCTGTTGTTCCATGTCCAGTTCTAACTGTTGCTTCCTGACCTGCATACAGGTTTCTCAAGAGGCAGGTTAGGTGGTCTGGTATTCCCATCACTTGAAGAATTTCCCACAGTTTATTGTGATCCACACAGTCAAAGGCTTTGGCATAGTCAATGAAGCAGAAATAGATTTTTTTTCTGGAAACCTCTTGCTTTTTTGATGTTCCAGCAGATGTTGGCAATTTGATCTCTGATTCCTCTCTGCTTTTTCTAAAACTAGCTTGAACATCTGCAAGTTCACTGTTCATGAATTGTTGAAGCCAAGCTTGGAGAATTTTGAGCATTACTTTACTAGCATGTGAGATGAGTGCAAATGTGCAGTAGTTTGAGCATTCTTTGGCATTGCCTTTCTTGGGATTGGAGTGAAAACTGACCTTTTCTAGTCCTGTGGTCACTGCTGAGTTCCAAATTTGCTGGCTTATTGAGTGCAGCACTTTCACAGCATGATCTATTAGAGCATATTTCACAGCATCTCAACTGGAATTCCATCACTGCCACTAGCTTTGTTTGTAGTGATGCTTCCTAAGGCCCACTTGACTTCACATTCAGGATGTCTGGCTCCAGGTAAGTGATCACTCCATCGTGATTATCTCGGTCGTGAAGGTATTTTTTCTATACTACTTCTGTGTATTCTTGCAGCCTCTTCTTAATATCTCCTGCTTCTGTTAGGTCCATACCATTTATGTCCTTTATTGAGCCCATCTTTGCATGAAATGTTGCCTTGGAATCTCTTGTTTGTGCTGCCTGTATAGAGCTTCTTCATCTTTGGCTGCAAAGAATATAATCATTCTGATTTCAGTGTTGACCATCTGGTGATGTCCATGTGTGGAGTCTTCCCTTGTGATGTTGGAAGAGGGTGTTTGCTATGGCCAGTGCATTTTCTTGGCAAAACTCTATTAGCCTTTTCCCTGCTTCATTCTGTACTCCAACGCCAAATTTGTCTGTTACTTCAAGTGTTTCTTGACTTCCTACTTTTGCATTCCAGTCCCCTAAAATGAAAACAGCACCTTTTTTGGGTGTCAATTCTAGAATGTCTTGTAGGTGTTCGTAGAACCATTGAATTTTAGCTTGTTCAACATTACTGGTCAGGGCATAGACTTGGATTACCATGATATTGAATGGTTTGCCTTGGAAACAAACAGATCATTCTGTTTTTGAGACTACATCCAAGTACTGCATTTTGAACTCTTTTGTTGACTATGATGGCTATTCCATTTCTTCTAAGGGATTTTTGCCCACAGTAGTCGATATAATGGTCATCTGAGTTAAATTCACCCATTCCAGTTCAGTTTAGTTCATTGATTGCTAAAATGTCAATATTCACTCTTGCCATATCCTGTTTGACCACTTCAAATTTGCCTTGATTCATGGACCTAACATTCCTGGTTCCTATGCAATATTGCTCTTTATAGCATCAGACTTTGCTGCATATTGGGACCTACAGACCTGGGGTGTTCATCTTTCAGTGTCTTATCTTCATGCCTTTTCATACTATTCATGGTTCTTAAGGCAAGAATACTGAAGTGGTTTGTCATTCCCTTCTCCAGTGGACCACATTTTGTTGGAACTTCGACCATGACTCATATGTCTTGGGTGGCCCTACAAGGCATGGCTCATAGTTTCATTGAGTTAGACAAGGCATGTGATTAGATTGGTTACTTTTCTGTGATTGTGGCTTTCAGTCTGTCTTCCCTCTGATGGAAAAGGATAAGAGGCTTATGGAAGGTTCCTGATGGGAGAGATTGGGTCTTGTTCTGATGGGTGAGGCCATAGTTAGTAAATCGTTAATCCAATTTTCTGTTGATGGGTGGAGCTGTGTTTCCTCCCTGCTATTTACCCGGGACCAAACTATGGTGGAAGTAATGAAAATAATGGCGACCTCCTTCAAAAGCTCCCATGCATGTACTGCAACACTCAGTGCCCCCAAACCTGCAGCAGGCCACCACCGACACACGTCTCCACTGGAGATGCCTGAACACTCACAGGCAAGTCTGGTCAGTCTCTTGTGGGGTCACAAGAAAAACTTCCAGAATAACTCTTGGCCTTACCAGTGCTCCATGCCTTTTTTGTATGTCAACCAAAGGCATGTGTTTCTCTTCCAGAATATTACTCCCTGGAAATAATTTGTTATTTATGACACTGAAATTAATATATCGAGGCTTTCCCTCCTTGAAATCCAGGCCTCTGACGGAATTCTTAGTAGATTCAGAGGTTGTTTGCTACATTATTATTTGTTAACAATTTGTGCAGGGTTGGTCTCCTCCACTCTTGGAAGAGAATGTTTATTTTTCCCCTGGCAAATGTATTAGATCTGAACTGAAAAGCCACACGTTTCTCCCAGTTTTTTGGTTTCTTGGTGGAAAGGCTAGGCTCTTCTCTCCTTTGACCTATGACTCAAAACACTGCTGATGTGAAACATTCCTCCTTTCCAACATCACTATGAAAGCCTTGGCATGCCATGGCCCTTTCATACAATGTGAGGGAAAGAACTGATGCAGGGTTTTGGCTTTTATCTGCTATTTTAGCTGCCCCTGGAGATCTCAATATTCCTTTAATATAAGACTTAAACTGTTAGAGCTTAAAGGGACTTTGAGATCAATCTAATCCCCTGATTTTATGAATGTGGAAACTAAGGCTCAGTAGAATGAATGTGGAAACTAAGGCTCAGTAAAATGTTGTAGAGCCAACAGCATTTCCTACTGGTTAAAAGTGTGACCTCAGGAGTCAGATGAACCTGAGTTTGAATCCTAGTTCTGATACTAACTGCTTGAACTTTGGTTTTGAAAACTTCCATATTCTAAGGCTATGTGAAACTTTGAGAGATTTTCTCAACTTCTCTGAGCTTCAGCTACATAATCAACAAATTATTAATTATAATAGTGTCTATCTTATAAGGATGCTGTAAAGATTAAATGGAATAGAGCACCTAAAGTACTTCTTTCATTGCTTGGCAGATAGTAAGTATGCAATGCATATTACTATTATAATTGTTGCTGTTTTTATACTGGAGAAGGAATGAACTTGCCCAAAGTTGCGTGAGAATTAAACGATGCATCTGGGACTAGAATGGAGATTTCAACGCTTAACTCAGTGCTGTTTCCTCTACACTACACTGCTTCTTTTTAAATTTTATTTTTTAATTGGAGGATAATTACTTTACAATGTTGTGATGGTTTTTGCCATGCAGACTGCTTCTTTATCAAGATTTCTTTGAGGAATCTCCAAGTCTTCTCCAATATAGCTGAATTATAGTATTCAATGCTGTTATTATTACTTATAACATTCTTAGTTCTAAGAACATTTTTAAATATATAGTAGATAAAATACAGAAGAAGAAATGTTTTTCAAAGCTCTGCAATTCACAATAGAATAAAGAAAAACATTACTTTGAAACTAGAAAGATAAAGGAGAAGATGAAGTATTTTTCTCAACATTTGGATTTGATTTCAATTCTGTCCAGTCTTTTCTGTCAACTTGATATTTATGGATTTATAAATGAGCTGTTTGGGTCAAGGGCTTCCTGAAAGATCTAGGTTTAAAATGACTTTAGAGAAGGTCATTGGTGATAGCTCTGTGAGGCCAACATATTCCAGGGGTCCAAGTAAAAGGCAAGAATGAGGAATGGAGGGTTAGGCAGAAAGGGAATAAACAGTAAAACGTTCAATGGAAGAGAAACTGAAGGATGGAAAAGACAGCATGCTTGGGAAAATAAAAAGAGTGAGCTCAATGAAGAGATAGACCTTCAAGAGTTGACACTAACATACAGGATAAGATGTTTAATGACTACTCTTATTCCTTTCAGAGAAGGGACTAGGTAAAAAGAGATAAGAGATGTATCATCTCTCTCATTGGTTTTCTAGTAAGGGCAGAATTCACCCATAAACTTCTTAATTTCTTCTGGCTGTGATCTACACTGTACAACCACACCCAACAAATAGGTTAAAATCAATTGGACCAAATATATGCTACTCTCAGATTAAAGCTAATTAACCTTGCACATCTCTCATCCTCTTGATAACTTTCAGACCTCTAAGCCTCTGGACTCTGATTTCTGCCATAACCGGCCTATACCTTAACCTAGGCCTGTACATCTGCCCAATATCTCTTATTAACACTTTATGTGGCAGAACATATTGAAGAATTAGAATATTGTTACCCAATACATGGAAACAACCTAAATGTCAACAGATGAATGAGTAAAGAAGATGTGATATATATATATATATATACACACATATATATGTGCATATATACACATATATATGTATGTTCATTGTTTTTTAGTCACTAAGTCGTGTTGGACTCTTTTGTGACCCAATGGACTGTAGTTCGACAGCCTCCTTTGTCCATGGGATTTCCCAGGCAAGAACACTGGAATGGTTTGCCATTTCCTTCTCCAGGGGATCTTCCCAACCCAGAGACTGAAAGCATGTCTCCTGCATTGGCAGACAAATTCTTTGCCACCAAGCCACCAAGAAAGCCCATATGTATGTATGTGTACACACACACACACACACACACACACACACACACACAGATATTACTCAGCTATACAAAGAATGAAATAATGCCATTTTCAGCAACAAGGATGGACCTAGAGATTATCATACTACACGAAGTAAGTCAGAAAGAGAAAAAATATACCATATGATATCACTTATATGTGGAATCAAAAATATGACACAAATGAACATATCTACAAAACAGAAACTGACTCATAGAATATAAAGAAAAGACTTGTAGTTGCTAAGAGGGAGGGTGGATGGGGGAAGAAAGGATGGAAGTTTGGGATTAGGAGACACACACTATTATATATGGGGTCTCCCTGGTGGCTCAATCTGTAAAGAATCTTTCTGCAATGCAGGAGACCCAGGTTCAATCCCTGCGTTGGAAACATACCTTGGAGAAGGAAATGGCTACCCACTCCAGTATTTCTGTCTGAAAAATCCCATGGACAAGGGATCCTGACAGGCTACTGTATATATAGAATGGATAAACAACAAAGTCCTATTGTATAGCACAGGGAATATTATTCAATATCCTGTGATAAGCCATAATGAAAAAGAATATATATAACTGAATCTCTTTGCTGTATAGTTGATTACTTCAATAAATTGTTTTTAAAAGTATTAGAATATTCTTGCTTGGGAAAGGAGCTTATATTTAATAGAATGAAAGGAGTTTACAGACATAACTGTTGACTTTAAAATTCCATGAAAGGAATTCCCTGGAGGTCCAGGGGTTAAGACTAGGTGCTTTCACTGCAATGACCTGAGTTCAATCCTTGGTCATGGAACAAAGGTTCCACAAGTTACATGATGCAGCGCCCCCCCCCCCCGCAAAAAAAATCCATTAATATATCCCTCCATTTTTTCTCCCTTAGCCATTGTTTTTTGGAATAAGCCTTTATATTCACATTAACAAGGTGAGGGGACTTCCCAGGTATCTCGATGGTAAAGAATCCACCTGCCAATTCAGAAGATGCAGGAGATGTAGGTTAGATCCCTGGGTTGGGAAGATCCCCAGAATAGGAAATGGCAACCCACTCCAGTATTCTTGCCTGGAAAATCCCATGGACAGAGGAGCCTGGCAAACTATAGTCCATAACATCTCAAAGAGTCAGACACGACTGAGCAACTGAGCACACATATAACAATTGAAGAATAGTTCTCTTCCATGCTAAGAAATTTGGGTTCCTTCCTACCTTTGATTGATTGTCTTCTTTCTTCAGTTGCCCACTAATTTCAGTGGGTCTTTGTTTTCCCCAATACACCTACAGAGATAGTAGTATATAACTGAGGACTTTAAATCCTGAGGAAAAAAAAAAGAAAACTTCAGCAATGTAAAGATATTTCTCAAAGTAGTTGATCCACTATAGAAAGAATTTTACAACTTTATATCCTTTTAACCACTGTGAAAAGTTTGGAAAGTTTTGTCTGGCTGTTTTAGTGAGCAATTTATGATTCTATTCAATCAAAACCATTTATTGGGTGCCTACTATGTGCCAAAGTAGAAAAGACCCTGATGCTGGGAAAGATTAAAGGCAGGAGGAGAAGAAGATGGCAGAGGATGAGTTGGTTGGATGGCATCACAAACTCAATGGACATGAGGTTAAGTAAACTCTGGGAGTTGGTGATGGACAGGGAGGCCTGACTTGCTATGGTCCATGGGATCACGAAGAGGCAGACAGGACTGAGTGACTGAACTGAACTGAACTATGTGCCAGGCTCTGAGGTAAGTAAGAACTATGCCAGTTCTACAATGAAAAGTTCATCAGGGTGTTGTTTTAAGTGGAGCTACTAGAGAGCAGATTTAACCCCAAGACACCCCTGACAAGGACCAGTTTTACCATGACAAGCCTTGCCAAAAGTTAATACTAAAATATTTCCCCTCCCATTCTTATCCCCTATGGTCATTGACATGTGGTTAGGAGTAGACTTACCATTGCAAACTTCTTTCCTGGCATACTAACCCAAACCCTGAGTTATATACTCTGTGGCAAACTAGCCTGAAATTGGAATGAATATAAAGGTAAATAAGCAAGAAGAATAGAGAGCATTAAGGGAGAGAAAGAGAAGTATTTTGCCTATAAGCCATCCGGGACTGAATATGATCTGGGATACCCTAGAAAGTGAAGAGGAACTAAAAAGCCTCTTGATGAAAGTGAAAGGGGAGAGTGAAAAGTTGGCTTAAAGCTCAACATTCAGAAAACGAAGATCATGGCATCTGGTCCCATCACTTCATGGGAAATAGATGGGGAAACAGCAGAAACAGTGTCAGACTTTATTTGGGGAGCTCCAAAATCACTGCAGATGGTGACTGCAGCCATGAAATTAAAAGACGGTTACTCCTTGGAAGAAAAGTTATGACCAACCTCGATAGCATATTGAAAAGCAAAGACATTACTTGGTCAACAAACGTCCATCTAGTCAAGCCTATGGTTTTTCCAGTGGTCATGTATGGAAGTGAGAGTTGGACTGTAAAGAAAGCTGAGTGCCGAAGAATTGATGCTTTTGAACTGTGGTGCTGGAGAAGACTCTTTTTTTTTTTCTAAATTTATTTAATTTAATTGGATGCTAATTACTTTACAATATTGTATTGGCTTTGCCATACATCAACATAAATCCACCGTGGGTGCACACGTGTTCCCAATCCTGAACGCCCCTCCCACCTCTCTCCCCATACCATCCCTCGGAGAAGACTCTTGAGAGTCCCTTGGACTGCAAGGAGATCCAACCAGTCCATTCTGAAGGAGATCAGCCCTGGGATTTCTTTGGAAGGAATGATGCTAAAGTGAAACTCCGATACTTTGGCCACCTGATGTGAAGAGTTGACTCATTGGAAAAGACTCTGATGCTGGGAGGGACTTGGGGCAGGAGAAGGGGACGACCACAGATGAGATGGCTGGATGGCATCACTGACTCGATGGACGTGAGTCTGAGTGAACTCCGGGAGCTGGTGATGGACAGAAAGGCCTGGCGTGCTGTGATTCATGGGGTTGCAAAGAGTCAGACACGACTGAGTGGCTGAACTGAACTGAACTGAATCTTCAAACTGGAAAGATAATTTTTTTTAAGTATTTATTTATTTTAATTGGAGGATAATTACTTTACAATGTTGTGATGATTTTTACCATACATCAACATGAATTGGCTATGGGTATACATGTGTCCCCCCATCATGAACTCCTCCCTCCCCACCGGATTGTCACAGAGTACCAGCTTTTGGTGCCCTGCTTCATGCATTGAACTTGCACTGGTCAGCCATTTTACATATGGTAATATACATGTTTCAAAGCTATTCTCTCAACTCATCCCACCCTTGACTTCTCCCACTGAATCCAAAAGTCTGTTCTCCTTTGCTGTCCTGCATGTAGTGTCATCATTACTGAAACCAGAAAGACAAATTTTATAGTCTATCTAGTTTGAAATTTTGCCCCAAGGACACAGTATCATACCCCAGAGCCCTATATTATGCCTGAGCTTCAATCCTGAATCCTTATATAGCCCTACTTCCTTCTCTACGGTTCTTGCTTTTCTATAATAGATGAAGTACTAAAAATAGATACTCCCAGCCTAAGAATTTCAGACATATTATGGCTTCTGTACTGTACTATTTGAGTATATCAGAGCTTAGGGCACTATTATTAGACTCAGTTTATACCCTTCTACCCCACTGTGCCTTATCTTTAGACTCCACTTCTGTTCATGCCAGTTAGGATGTCAAGTTATCAAATTCTGCTCAAATGTTAGGACCCTGCTTTGGTATGTGCTCTCATGCCAAGCATGGATTTGTAAGCATTAAACCCACTGCTGTTTTAACATTGTCCATATCCTTTTCCCTCTCTTTTAACATGACACCCAGATTTCTGACTATAGTTTTTCCCTTTGGATCCATTTTACACTTGAGCCACTTATTCTGCCAGACTTAACTTCTACCTTATTCTCCTCATGTTGCCTGTGAGACTTATTCTCCATAGAACTGTCTGTGGGGAACCCAGCTTCAGGGTCTGGAAAGCAAGCATGAGACAGCAGCTTCTTGGTTTTGAGGCCAAGTCCTACCCCTGGTTAAGAAGCTGACAACACTGATGTAATATCTAATCTACATAAAAGGGTCAAATCAGACATGGCCAAAACATTTAAAATTCTGACCTATTATTGGTGAGGACAGAGTTTCCTGGAGTCTTGTCACCCTCAGGAGTGTATAAACGGGCAGACCTGAATAGAATCTTCACAGGTGGTAGACAGAAGGGAGACAGAGTGGCCAGCATGGGCTGAGAGCAGCAATCAAGTAAGATTTCTGATTGCTATGGTATGTGAACTAGCCTGAGCCTTTCATTGAGATTGTGTGTGTGTGTGTGTGTGTGTGTGTGTGTGTACTCTGGGCAATGAGAGCTTCTCAAGCAAGTTTCACTCAAATCACAGATTTCTCCTCTGGAATAGTAGAGTGCTCTAGCTTTCTTTCTCCCCTGCTTCACACTTACCACATAGTTAGGTTGTGCCTGAAGAGTTGTTGGTGTTTATAGTAGATGGAGTCTTTTCCTGAGAAGGACTGGACTTCTCTAGGAGAGACTAAAGCTGATGAACAAAAACTATCAGCTGGCCTCACTAAGGATGATATTGGCAAGAGAAGAAGTGGAGGGGTGAATGAAAGCTTCTGTTCCTAAGCCAGGTAGGACTTGAAGGGAGAAACCAGGGAGTTAGGGATCTTGTGTGAAAGCTAAGGAGATCTGAGGGTGATACCAGAAGTGCTGGTATGAGATCTGTTTGGATAATAATTTCTCACATTTTTACAGTGCTCTTTGCTTTGCAAAGTGCTTCCATCTCTGTGATTTCACTGGGCCCTTCTAGCACCTCTGTGAGGTTGTTAGATTTGGTATTAGAGGTGAAGGAATTTGCTCAAGCTCACAAAATGATTAATGACAGAGACAGAAATAAAAACCTAGGCTCCTGCTTCCCTCTCCTGTGTCCTCCCACAGGAGCAGGCTGGCTGCCTCTGGAAGCCGAGGAAGGCCCAACTTCTCTGTGGTGAGTAGCTTTTCAAGTGTGTTCTTAGAACAGGAATGGAAGCCTCAGAGTGAAGGATTAATTTGTTACTGGTTATTTCTGTGGCCTGGAGCTCTTTTTCCTTAATACATGCAAAGAGCTTTCCAGAATTCAACTTTACTTTCTTTAGCAGCCATTTTTCTAATCTCTTTTCTAACAGATAGTTGTTGGTTATTGTTGTTGTTTAGTCATGACCAACTTTGGCTCCTCTGCCCATGGGATTTCCCAGGCAACACTGAAGTGGGTTGCCATTTCCTTCTTCAGGGGAACTTCTCAACCCAGGGATTGAAACTGTATCTCTTGCATCTTCTGCATTACAGGCAGATTCTTTACCACTGAGCCACTAGGGAAGCCCTGTTGCTTATTGCTTTCTTTTATTATTCCATTAAAAAAAAAGTTTATTTCTGCTATTCAAGCTGATTACCTTGCCAAACACTGATTTTTCTTCCTGCAGAGCACTGGAATTAAATGGGCAGGTCTTACACATTCCTTATGAAGATCACTTGGCTGTGTACTGTTTACAGTCAGCCATTTGAAGTGCCTCTTGAGAAACCTATATGCAGGTCGGGAAGCAAAAGTTAGAACTGGACATGGAACAACAGACTGGTTCCAAATAGGAAAAGGAGTATGTCAAGGCTGTATATTGTCACCCTGCTTATTTAACTTATATGCAGGGTACATCATAAGAAACGCTGGGCTGGAAGAAGCACAAGCTGGAATCAAGATTGCCAGGAGAAATGACACCACCTTTATGGCAGAAAGTGAAGAGGAACTAAGAAGCCTCTTGGTGAAAGTGAAAGAGGAGCATGAAAATTTGGCTTAAAGCTCAACATTCAGATAAGTAAGATCATGGCATCTGGTCCCATCATTTCATGGGAAATAGATGCAGAAACAGGGGAAATAGATGGGGAAACAGTGGAAACAGTGTCAGACTTTATTTTGGGGGGCTCCAAAATCACTGTACATGGTGATTGCAGCCATGAAATTAAAAGATGCTTACTCTTTGGAAGGGAAGTTATGACCAACCTAGATAGCGTATTCAAAAGCAGAGACATTACTTTGCCAACAAAGGTCCATCTAGTCAAGGCTATGGTTTTTCCAGTGGTCATGTATGGATGTGAAAGTTGGACTGTGAAGAAAGCTGAGCACCAAAGAATTGATGCTTTTGAACTGTGGTGTTAGAGAAGACTCTTGGGAATCCCTTGGACTGCCAGGAGATGCACCATTCCATCCTAAAGGAGATCAGTCTTGGGTGTTCTTTGGAAGGAATGATGCTGAAGCTGAAAGTCCAATACTTTGGCCACCTCATGCAAAGAGTTAACTCATTGGAAAAGACTCTGATGCTGGGAGGTATTGGGGGCAGGAGGAGAAGGGGACGACAGAGGATGAGATGGGTGGATGGCATCACCAACTCGATGGACTTGAGTTTGGGTGAACTCCAGGAGTTGGTGATGGACAGGGAGGCCTGGAGTGCTGCGATTCATGGGGTCGCAAAGAGTCGGACAGGACTGAGTGACTGAACTGACTGATTTGAAGTTTGGTTGCTCTTCTAGAGTAGGACACCAGCATCAGCATTCAAGCATTATTCTGGTTGTGCAGGTGAGCTGGAAAAATGGACATTTTCTCTCCCCAAGTCAGTAGGCAAAACTGTTCCAGGAATATGACAAGTGGAGTTGATCTCCATGGGGCTGTAAATTTAAGGTACTCCTGTGGGCAGACAGTAAGTAAAGGAGACATTTCATAAACTGGTACTAAAAGACTTAAAGCATGTATATGCAAAGCCATAAATATCCCATTCCCCTCTGAAGCTACCTCCACCTGCTTCTCCAAGGCGCAGCAGCCAGGGGTGGCTTTCTTTCCTCTCTTTCATACATGAACCCTCAAACTGACTTCTAAGTGACTGCTCTTTTGCTCTTAGATTTCCCTGTTATTTCTTGTAACACAAATGTTGAGAGAGGGAGAACAAACAGCATGTGATTACTTTAGGGCCCTCAATTCCTAGTGATTACCCCACCTTTAAGCAAGTTACTGAGCACAGACATACCTGGGAAGAGTACCTACCCACTATTCTTCCCACTTCATAATTGTGATATGGCCCTTCTATCTTTCCACAACTACAGGAATAACTCAGCTTCTCTCCAGAGTCAAGCAATTCTCTGACTATAGAAGTCTATTTGGTAGCTGCCCTAACTTTGAATTCCTGTAGTTCCTGAGCTATGTCACTACTGTTTAAATTATGTCACTCTATGTCACTACTGTTTAAAACTATGATAATAATATATGAAAGTTTAAAAGAAAATCTCAAAAGTACACCATGTACATAAACAGATTTTGACTTACACTCTGGAGGAATCTAATTTACATTACCCCACTTGAGATTCATTCCTTAGTTATTAAAACACTGAGAGTGCTATTGATGATTTAGCCTTATCAGAATGATAACAAATCAGTTTATTTCCCAGACCTTAAAACTTTTGAAAGTTGCTACTGGGTGCACAATCCCCTTCTCCACCTCCAAACCCTCCAGTTTCTTCCTTAAAGATGGTTTCCTGTCTTTGTTTAAATGAAATTTGTTTATGATCTTCTTCAGATGTACCCTCCCTTAAATCTTTACACAGTGAGTATATGATCCATTCATAAAGCTGTGTAAGAGTTGAATCTGGACACTGTACTGTTTTAAATTATATTAGTCTTGTTTAAATTGCATTAGTTTTGTCTATTGGTGGTGATGTTTTTTTTTGTTTCCGGATTTTTTTTTTTTTCAGCAGCTACTGGTTTACTGTGCTTATGATCAACAGCAACAACAAAAAACCCTTCCAGTGTTTTTAAGGCAGTCCTCCTTGTATAGACAGTTTATAAACTAATTAAGATACTTTGCATTAATTACTTCCATTTCATATGGCTAGATTTTAGCCATTCTTTTGGATTGACATCACACTCATGTACTCACCCTTTTGGTTTTGTCATCTGCCCATTAAAAAACACATTCCTTTTCTATTTTCATCATGAGAGCCTGATAGCAATGTGAATAAAGTAGGAGAGCCTATAACTTTCCACTATTGTTAGCAACGAATTAATACATCTGTTAGAGTGTTTGGTTGTTGTGATTGTTTAGTTGCTAAGTCATGTCCAACTCTTTTGTGAGCCCATGAGCTGTAGCCCACAGGCTCCTCTGTCCATGGAATTTTCTGGGCAAGAATACTGAAGTGGTTGCCATTTCCTACTCCAGGGGATCTTCCTGACTGAGGAATTGAAACTTCATCTATGCATCTCCTTCATTTGCAGGCAGATTCTTCATCACTGAGGCACCTGGGAAGTCCCAGAATGGTTGGTTACTTAACTATATATCCTCCTACTTTTTCAGGCCACATTTTGTCTGCCTAACAACAGGAAGATTATGCTTTGTTCATTTCAGATATGATACCTGTAAGGCATCTATCTGATCTATCAGACTATTCACACTATCAAAAAAAGAAATGAGGCTAGTTCGGCCTAACTTGTTCTCTGTAAACCTTTGCTAACTTGTTGAAGACAAAATGGTCTCTATCTTGCCAGTTCAAGTTATTTGGATTTAAGAAAGATAAATTATATGCTGTCAGAGCACCTATACTGTCCTGACCAACCCCAGAAGTGGAACTCAAATTCCAATTAACAGAACTCATGTTTCAGAAGTCATTTTTAACATGAAACTGACCCAGAAGTCAGTATGATAGACAGAAATAAAAGCTGGAAAACTGAGAGAACATGACCTTACCTTTGTTTAATAGGAAAGAAAAGGAGGAAAATACTGGTCTGTCACCTTTTCTGTTCATTTTAAGCAATCTTATTTCTTTCTTTACTGTTTTGGATAGCAACCAATTGGAAATTTAAAGTATGTGTGTTAGTAGGTCGGAGAAGGCAATGGCACCCCACTCCAGTACTCTTGCCTGGAAAATCCCATGGACGGAGGAGCCTGGTGGGCTGCAGTCCATGGGGTCGCTAAGAGTCGGACACGACTGAGCGACTTCCCTTTCACTCTTCACTTTCATGCATTGGAGAAGGAAATGGCAACCCACTCCAGTGTTCTTGCCTGGAGAATCCCAGGGATGGGAGAGCCTGATGGGCTTCCATCTATGGGGTCACACAGAGTCGGACATGACTGAAGTGACTTAGTAGTAGTAGTAGTAGTGTTAGTAGGTGGATTGAAGCAGACTTAAAAGTCAAAAGGAATCAAAAAGACTTAAAGCAGCTGTAGTCAGTAAAAAGAGAGTAACTTGAGGTCAAAAGCTGGACTGAAATATGAGACTCTGTACATATTAGGTAAGTGCCCTTGAGTAAGTCATTTAATATTTTTGAGCCCTGGTTTTTGGGTTTTTGCCTTTTTTTTTTTTTTCAGATGAATGGTACTGAATAAAGTTGTTGTGAAGATTAAAATCCTTCCTTCACAAGATATAAAAGCAAAGAGAAACTGTGTTCAACAGGGACTTACTTTCCTGCTGCTCTAACTGGGGACTGTCTTTTTGGGGGAATCTTATTTTGCCATTTTGTAACATTATATTAGTACAAGATACACATGTGAATCTGATAAAGTGTGTAGGAATTTAAGTCATTTAATATTTTTGAGCCCTGGTTTTTGGGTTTTTGCCTTTTTTTTTTTTTTCAGATGAATGGTACTGAATAAAGTTGTTGTGAAGATTAAAATCCTTCCTTCACAAGATATAAAAGCAAAGAGAAACTGTGTTCAACAGGGACTTACTTTCCTGCTGCTCTAACTGGGGACTGTCTTTTTGGGGGAATCTTATTTTGCCATTTTGTAACATTATATTAGTACAAGATACACATGTGAATCTGATAAAGTGTGTAGGAATCTCCATGACTTTTGAATTGATGGTAAAGCTTGAAATTTAGACAGCATCATTAATGTTGAGTATTTTACTTTTTTTTTTAACCTTAGAAATTCAAAGTTTGTTTTTTTCTATAACCTGAATTCCTTATCATTAACTTGTATTAGACAAATCAAGATTTTTTTTTTCAGTTTTTTGAACTGGAAAGATAAGGTATAGCTAAATTGTTTATATAAGTGGTCTCCAACATAGGCTGTGCAAAACAAGCTATTGGGATATGGCAAGAAAAATAATGTAACTATAGTTACTGTTGACTCAATCTTTTACATTTTCTGCCTTTTGTGTAAGTTTTGTATATAATTAGATTGCTACATTAATATAATTTCCCTACAAATTTGGGGAACACATATCCAAAATTTACTGATAGGTTGCACAAATTTTAAAGATCACTGGTTTGGGGGATGATATAAATAAGATCAGAGAACTTTTGCCAGAAATTCACTGTGCCTGAAATCAAATACTTTTGTTTCTCCTATGAATCTACTTTTCCTTTTGATGTACCTACTTCTATCAATATATGATCATTCTCTTAGTTGTTAAAACTAAGAACTTAGGAATCCTTCCTCGCCTTGTCTCATCTATCACATAAAATTAGTTGCTGTGTTCATTATTTCTGAAACATATTTCATATCTGCTTCTCTCCTTTTAATTCTACTGCCACCATGCTAATTCATGATTTAGGTTTTTTTTTTTTTGTTTGTTTGTTTGTTTACTGTAGCTGTTTGCTTGCTTGTTTGTTTGTTTTTAGCATGATTACTGCAGTATTGTAACAGCTTCCTAACTAGCTCCTTTTCTCTGGCCCAATTTAACCTATCCACTTTCTTTTGTCTGTGTATCTGTCTTATCCCTCTTAGTTAAAATATGTGATGCTATGGGCAATGTCTTTTAACTTCCTATTTAGTGCTTTGCATGTGGTAGGCACTCAAACATTTCTAAGTACATAAAATCAGACTGGATTTATTTTTCTGTCTGGAACTGAGAATTAGGGTTCAGGCCTTGAGGTTCAAACTCACATAGTTCTCTACGATTTGTACTATCAAGTAATGTTAATCTACCAATCTAAGAAAGCAGTGATTCCTCCTAGGATTATATTCAGAAATCAAATGTGCCAACAACCACTGGATAAACAAAAAAGCAAGAGAGTTCCAGAAAAACATTTATTTCTGCTTTTATTTCAGTCCTGGGTGTTCATTGGAAGGACTGATGTTGAAGCTGAAACTCCAGTACTTTGGCCACCTGATGAGAAGAGCTGACGCATTGGGAAAGACCCTAATGCTGGGAAAGATTGAGGGCAGGAGGAGAAGGGGATGGCAGAAGATAAGATGGTTGGATGGCATCACCGACTCAATGGACATGGGTTTTGGTGGACTCCCGGAGTTGGTGATGGACAGGGAGGCCTGGCATGCTGCAGTTCATGAGGTCACAAAGAGTCGGACATGACTGAGCAACTGAACTGAACTGATTCATTTATTCTTGTTAGCTACTCTGAAGAATCTCAGTTTCTCTAAGAAAAGCATTTCATGAATAAAATAAACTATCATAGATGAAATGCCACTTTTCTTTCTCAAAATATGCTTGCAGGGCACATTTTTTCTTTTTTATTTTTTTCCTCCAAAGTCATTTATTTATTATTTTTTTAATAAATTTACTTATTTTAATTGGAGGTTAATTACTTTACAATATTGTATTGGTTTTGCCATACATCAACATGTATCCGCCACAGATATACACATGTTCCCCATCCTGAACCACCCTCCCTCCTCCCTCCCTGTATTGTCTTGGAAATCAGAGTTCAATTCTAGGCTGCACTTTTTAATCAACTTTCTGTGATTACCTCGGTGAATTGTTACAAATCATATGTTTGCTATGTTTCTAGAAATAATCGGATCTTCCCTTTCTCCCTCTTTACCTACCTTCCTCCAGCTATATTATAGAGATAGAAGAAATGTGATCTTACATTTTACATGACTAAATATTCTTAAAAGAAAAACTCTTTATAAATTCAGAACAATGTAATAAAGTTGTCTCTTGGGAAGAAAAGGAATTGAAAATAGGATCAAACTGGTTCATTCCTGTATAATTATGAATTTGTTACCTTATTCAAAAATCTTCACAAATAGTGTATATGAAGTAGCTCCATGACTATTTATTGAATGAATAGATAGTAATGCTTATAGTCTTTCATGTTCATGCTACAATATACTTGGTGAGTTCTGCTCTCCTTCCTTCCACCTACCCAGCCACCAGTTCTAACAGTTCCCTTTGAGTTCCCCATGACAATTCCAATTCACTTCTGTATGGTATTTAGAATATAAACCATCATGTTCTTTCTATCAATACAAATCTCTCCCATTTTCATTTTAAGCACCAATTCACTAACATATTTAATATACATATTATTCATTTTTAGTTGTATGTTTCAAGCTCAAGCCTTCTTCCTTTGTTGTTGTTGTTGTTGTTGTTTTTCCAGATTGTTTTAGCATCAAAGAAACTGAGCACTCAATGCTGATATTGGCAGCAGTGGCCTCTCCTTGTTTAAGACTGATTATAGCCAACTTCTTTAGGTCTGCATGACAAAGAGGCTGCTGACAGCACCACTGATTGCTCTGTTTATCCCATGCCAAACAATCCATTAATTCAGTGCAAAAATTATTTGCAACTGGAAACTACAAGGAAACAACTCGTTTCTAAGCTATCAAATCAATCATATTTTAAAAATTGTTACTGAGCTGGGGTATGATTCAAGAATGTGCACACCCATGTGATTAGATGATGTATTCTATCTACATACATTTTCCCTTGAAGATCATGTAATATATGCAAAATTTGAAAATGCAGGGAAGTAAATGATACTCTGTAGGCTATTTCAAGTAAGTTACTTGTTATGAATCATCTCAGAGCAGCTACTGTAGCAAATTTCTAAGCAACAATTGACTGTTGAGAATATGTTCTTTTGGTCATTTTAAGCAGATAAAATCCCAGAGGCATTCTCTTGACCTGCTTCCAATTTGGTGTATTAAATTTTGACATAAAGCCACTGCTTTTAGTAGTTTCAGTTGAGTAAGGTAGGGCCTCTGTAGTTAGGTCCATTTCATACTTCTTATCAAAGCTTAATATAACAGTTTGTCTGAGCTTCAACACTGTCAAATGTACTCCAACACAGAATTGGTTTTGTTACAAAGACATATGGACAAATTTCTGCAACTGTTATGTTTGTGACACTTTTTAAACTATGAAGAGAATAAGTAACTTCATGGTATTGTGGAAGATATAATTTTGGTTTCTTTCAGTACTGAGATTTTATAAAACAGTCAGACATGTTGGAAACAGGCATTTATTGTCCTGTAGGCATACTCGGTGTATACAGAAGGAACTGGAAAGACATACATGATGGTACACAAACAAACTAAAACTAAGGAGTGAAGTTAATTTATTCTAAATTCGGATCACAAAATCTTATGAGAGCAAACCTAGCTTTTGTGACTGGTTTCGGAAAACAACTAATAAAAGGCAAGTATATAAATTTGTCCTGACTGACATGCTTCCTGCTGGCTTCCTAGAATTTGTGCATGGGTTCTTAATAGCCAAGACCCGTGTATCATAAGGGTCTAATACTTCATTTTATTTTAAGATCAGATATACTTATTGCCACTGCATTCACAAAGAGAGGAAGTGCCTTAGTTATACCCGTGTGTGTGTGTGTGTGTGTGTGTGTGTATATATATAACTCAGGGTCATTCCAGTGCACTAACCCTGAGTGCCCTGTCTCATGCATCGAACCTGGACTGGCAATCTAGTTCACATATGGTAATATACATGTTTCAATGCTATTCTCTCAAATCATTGCACCTTTGTTTTCTCCCACAAAGTCCAAAAGTCTCTTCTTTACATATGTGTCTCTTTTGCTGTCTCGCATGCAGGGTTATCGTTACCATCTTTCTAAATTCCATATATATGCATTGATATATGCATGTTGGTGTATGCATACCAATTGGTGTATTGGTGTTTTTCTTTCTGGCTTACTTCACTCCGTATAATAGGCTCCAGTTTCATCCACCTCATTAGAACTGATTCAAATGTATTCTTTTTAATGGTTGAGTAATACTCCATTGTGTATATGTACCACAGCTTTCTTATCCATTCATCTGCTGATGGACATCTAGGTTGCTTCCATGTCCTGGCTATTATAAACAGTGCCGCGATGAACATTGGGGTACACATATCTCTTTCAATTCTGGTTTCCTCAGTGTGTATGCCCAGCAGTGGGATTGCTGGTTCCTATGGCAGTTCTATTTCCAGCTTTTTAAGGAATCTCCACACTGTTCCCTGTAGTCGCTGTACTAGTTTGCATTCCCACCAACAATGTAAGAGGGTTCCCTTTTCATACTCCATTGTGTATATGTACCACAGCATTCTTATCCATTCATCTGCTGATGGACATCTAGGTTGCTTCCATGTCCTGGCTATTATAAACAGTGCTGGGATGAACATTGGGGTACACATATCTCTTTCAATTCTGGTTTCCTCAGTGTGTATGCCCAGCAGTGGGATTGCTGGTTCCTATGGCAGTTCTATTTCCAGCTTTTTAAGGAATCTCCACACTGTTCCCTGTAGTCGCTGTACTAGTTTGCATTCCCACCAACAATGTAAGAGGGTTCCCTTTTCTCCACACCCTCTCCACCATTTATTGTTTGTAGACATTTGGATAGCAGCCATTCTGACTGGCGTGCAGTGGTACCTCATTGTGGTTTTGATTTGCATTTCTCTGATAACGAGTGATATTAAGCATCTTTTCACATGGTTGTTAGCCATCTGTATGTCTTCTTTGGAGAAATGTCTGTTTAGTTCTTTGGCCCATTTTTTGATTCAGTCGTTTTTAGTGTGTGTTTTTTTTTTTCCTGGAATTGAGCTGCAGGAGTTGCTTGTATATTTTTGAGATTAATTCTTTCATTTGCTTCATTGGCTATTATTTCTCCAATTCTGAAGGCTGTCTTTTCACCTTTCTTATAGTTTCCTTCATTGTGCAGAAGCTTTAAAGTTTAATTAGGTCCCATTTGTTTATTTTTGCTTTTATTTCCATTACTCTGGGAGGTGGGTCATAGAGGAGGGTGCTGTGCTTTATGTCAGAGAGTGTTTTGCCTACATTTTCCTCTAGGAGTTTTATAGTTTCTGGTCTTGCGTTTAGATCTTTAATCAATTTTGAATTTATTTTTGTGTATGGTGTTAGTGTTCCAGTTTCATTCTTTTACAAGTGGCTGACAAGTTTTCCCAGCACCACTTGTTAAAGAGATTGTCTTTTCTCCATTGTATAGTCTTGTCTCCTTGGATTATCTCTGGGCTTTCTATTTTGTTCCATTGATCTATATTTCTGTCTTTGTGCCAGTACAATACTGTCTTGATGACTGGCTTTGTGGTAGAGCCTGAAGTCAGGTAGGTTGATTCCTCCAGTTCCATTCTTCTTTCTCAAGATTGCTTTGGCTATTCGAGTGTTTTTGTACTTCCATACAAATTATGAAGTTATTTTTTCTAGTTCTCTGAAAAATACCATTGGTAGCTTGATAGGGATTGCATTGAATCTATAGATTGTTTTGGGTAGTATACTCATTTTCACTATATTGCTTCTTCCAATCCATGAGCATGGTATATTTCTCCATCTATTTGTGTCATCTATGATTTCTCTCACCAGTGTTTTATAATTTTATATATATATAGGTCTTTTGTTTCTTTAGGCAGATATATTCCTAAGTATTTTATTCTTTTCATTGCAATGATGAATAGAATTGTTTCCTTAATTTCTTCTGTTTTCCCATTGTTAGTGTATAGGAATGCAAGGGATTTCTGTGTGTTGATTTTATATCCTGCAACTTTATATTCAACTACTATATTCGTTGATTAGCTCTAGTAACTTTCTGGTGGAGTCTTTAGGGTTTTCTATGTAGAGGCTCCTGTCACCTGCAAACAGTGAGAGTTTTACTTCTTCTTTTCCAATTTGGATTTCTTTTATTTCTTTTTCTGCTCTGATTTCTGTGGCCAAAACTTCCAAAACTAGAATAGTAGTGGAGAGAGTGGGCATACTTGTCTTATTCCTGACTTTAGGGGAAATGCTTTCAATTTTCATCACTGAAGATAATGTTTGCTGTGGTTTATCATATATAGCTTTTATTATGTTGAGGTATGTTACTTCTATTCCTGCTTTCTGGAGAGTTTTTATCACAAGTGGATGTTGAATTTTGTCAAAGGCTTTCTCTGCATCTATTGAGATAATCATATGGTTTTTATCTTCTAATTTGTTAATGTGGTGTATTACATTGATTGACTTGCAGATGTTGAAGAATCCTTGCATCCTTGGATAAAGCCCACTTGGTCATGATGTACGATCTTTTCAATATGTTGTTGGATTCTGATTGCTAGAATTTTGTTAAGGATTTTTGCATCTATGTTCATCAGTGATATTGGCCTGTAGTTTTTTTTTTTTTTTTTTTTTTTTTTGTGTGTGTGTGTGTTTTAATAGCCTTTTAGTCTGGTTTTGGTATTAGGGTGATGGTGGCCTCATAGAATGAGTTTGGAAATGTACCTTTCTCTGCCATTTTCTGGAAGAATTTGAGTAGGATTGGTGTTATCTCTTCTCTAAATTATTGGTAGAATTCAGCTGTGAAGCCATCTGATCCTGGCCTTTTGTTAGATCCTGGCCTTTGGAAGATTGTTGATTACAATTTCAATTCCCGTGCTTGTGTTGGGTCTTTACGATTTTCTATTCTTACTTACTCAGTTTTGGAAAGTTGTACTTTTCTAAGAATTTGTCCATTTATTCCAAGTTTTCCATTTTATTGGCATATAATTGCTGATAGCACTTATGATCCTTTGTATTTCTGTGTTGTCTGATTTCTCCATTTTCATTTCTAATTTTGTCAATTTAAGTATTCTCCCTTTTTTTCTTGATGAGTCTGGCTAATGGTTTACCAATTATATTTGTCTTCTCAAAGGACCAGCTTTTAGCTTTGTTGAGTTTTGCTATGGTCTCTTTTGTTTCTTTTGCATTTATTTCTGCCATAATTTTTAAGATTTCTTTCCTTCTACTAACCCTAGCGTTCTTCATTTCTTCCTTTACTAGGTGCTTTAGGTGTAGAGTTAGGTTATTTATTTGACTTTTTTCTTGTTTCTTGAGGTAAGCCTGTATTGTTATGAACCTTCCCCTTAGCACTGCTTTTACAATGTCCCATGGGATTTGGCTTGGTGTTTTTTTTTTTTTTTTTTTTGAAATTTTCACTCATTTCTATGCATATTTTGATTTCTTTTTTTATTTCTTCTGTGATTTGTTGGTTATTCAGCAGCGTGTTGTTCAGCCTACATATTTAGAATTTTTAATAGTTTTATCTTGTAATTGAGATTTAATCTTACTGTATTGTGATCAGAAAAGATGACTGGAATGATTTCAAATTTTTTTTTTTAATTTACCAAGACTAGATTTACGGCCCAGGATTTGATCTATCCTGGAGAAGGTTTCATGTGCACTTGATAAAAAGTTGAAATTCATTGTTTTGGGGTGAAATGTCCTATTGATATCAATTACATCTAACTGGTCTATTGTATCATTTTAAGTTTGTGTTTCCTTGTTAATTTTCTATTTAGTTGATCTATCCACTAATTGGAGAAGGAAATGGCAACCCACTCCAGTGTTCTTGCCTGGAGAATCCCAGGGACGGGGGAGCCTGGTGGGCTGCGGTCTCTGGGGTCGCACAGAGTCGGACACGACTGAAGCGACTTAGCAGCAGCAGCAGCATCCATAGGTGTGTGTGGAGTATTAAAGTCTCCCACAGTTATTGTGTTATTGTAAGAATTAACAATGTGCTGAATTAATTTCCTCTTTCATACTTGTTTGCATTTGTCTTACATATTGTGGTGTTCCTATGTTGGCTGCATATATATTTATAATTGTTATATCTTCTTCTTGGATTGATCCTTTGATCATTTTGCAGTGTCCTTCTTTGTCCCTTTTCAGTCTTTATGTTAAAGTCCATCTTATCTGATATGAATATTGATACTCCTGCTTTCTTTTGGTCTCCATTTGTATGAAATATCTTTTTCCAGCCCTTCACTTTCAGTCTGTATGTGTCCCTTGTTTTGAGGTGGGTCTCTTGTAGACAACATATATAGAGGTCTTGTTTTTGTATCCATTCAGCCAGTCTTTGTTTTTTGGTTGGGGCATTCAGCCCGTTTATATTTAAGGTAATTATTGATAAGTATGATCCCATTGCCATTTACTTTGCTGTTTTGGGTTCGAATTTATACACCTTTTCTGTTTCCTGTCTAGAGAAGATCCTTTAGCATTTGTTTCAGAGCTGGTTTGGGGGTGCTGAATTCTCTCAGCTTTTGCTTGTCTGTGAAGCTTTTGATTCTCTTTCATATTTGAATGTGATCCTTGTTGAGTATAGTAATCTGGGTTGTAGGTTTTTCTCTTTCATCACTTTAAATATGTTCTGCCATTCCCTTCTGGACTGAAGAGTTTCTCTTGGAAGATCAGCTGTTATCCTTATGAGGATCCCCTTGTGTGTTATTTATTGTTTTTCCCTTGCTGCTTTTAATATTTGTTCTTTTTGTTTGATCTTCATTCATTTGATTAATATGTCTCTTTGTGTGTTTCACCTTGGGTTTATTCTGTTTGGGACTCTGGGTTTCTTGGACTTTGGTGACTATTTCCTTCCCCATTTTATGGAAGTTTTCAACTATTATCTCCTCAAATATTTTCTCATGGTCTTTCTTTTTGCCTTCTTTTCTGGGACTCCTATGGTTCAAACATTGGGGCATTTAACATTGTCCCAGAGGTCTCTGAGGTTGTCCTCATTTCTTTTAATTTTTTTTTCCACTTTGCTTCATTTATTTCTACGATTCTATCTTCTACCTCACGTATCCTATTCTGCCTCTGTTATTCTACTGTTGGTTCCCTCCAGAGTGTTTTTTTATCACATTTATTGCATTATTCATTATTTATTGACTCTTTTTTATTTCTTCTAGGTCCATGTTAAACATTTCTTGCATCTTCTCAATCCTTGTCTCCAGGGTATTTATCTGTAACTCCATTTTGTTTTCAAGATTTTGGATCATTTTCACTATCATTATTCTGAATTCTTTTTCAAGTAGATTCCCTATCTCTTCCTCTTTTCTTTGGTCTGGTGGGCATTTATCTTGTTCCTTTACCTGCTGAGTATTTCTCTGCCTTTTCATCTTGTTTAGGCTGTTGTGTTTGAGGTGGCCTTTCCACATTCTGGCAGTTTGTGGTTCCTCTTTATTGTGGAGGTTCCTCACTATGGCTGGGGTTGGATGGGTGGCTTGTCAAGGTTTCCTGGTTAGGGAAGCTTGTGTCATTTTTCTTGTGGGTGGAGCTGAATTTCTACTCTCTGGTGCAATGAAGTGTCCATAGTGAGTTTGAGATGTTAGTGGGTTTGGTGTTTCTTTGGGCAGCCTGTATATTGAAGCTTATGGCTATGTTCCTGTGTTGCTGGAGAATTTGTGTGGTATGTCTTGCTCTGAAACATGTTGGCTCTTGGGTGGTGCTTGGTTTCAGTGTAGGTATGGAGGCTTTTGGATGAGCTCTTATTGATTGATATTCCCTGGAGTCAGGAGTGCTCTGATATTCTCAGGTTTTGAACTTAAGCCTCCTGCCTCTGGATTTCAGTCTTATTCTTACAGTAGCCTTAAGACTTCTCCATATATACAGCACCAATGATAAAACATGTAGGTTAATGATGAAAAGTTTCTCCACAGTGAGGGACACCCAGAGAGGTTCACAGATTTACAAGGAAAATAGAAGAGGGAGGAGGGAGATAGAGGTGATCAGGAGGACAAGAGGGGGAATCAAAAGGGGATAAGAGTGAGCTAGCCAGTGATCACTTCCTTATGTGCTCTCCACAGTCTGGACCCCTCAGAGATGTTCACAGAGTTACACAGAGAAGACAAGAGGGAGGGAGGAGACAGAGGTGACCAGGAGGAGAAAAGGAGGAATCAAAAGGAGAGAGACAAGTCCAACCAGTAATCAGTTCCCTAAGTGTTCTCCACAGCTGGGAACACACAAAGAAATTCACAGATTTGAGTAGAGAAGAGAAGGGGGAGGGAGGAGTTAGAGGCGACCTGGTGGAGAAAAAAGAGAGTCAAAAGGGAAAGAGAGCAATAAAGCCAGTAATCACACTCCCAAGTAAAAATGGGTACTGACGATTGCATTCTTAAAGGTACAAAATTGATAACAAATACAAAAAAGCAAAGATTAAAAATCTAGAATAGAAATTAGACTCTCAAAAGTACAATATTAAGAAAACAAAACAAAGTCACAAAAATTGTAACATATATATATATATGAAGTTTGTGTTTTTTTTTTAATAGGGTCTTTTTTTGCAATGTAATTGTAGATTATAAAAATGAAAATTAAAAGGGTAATAGAAGACTAAAAATTAAAAATTATAATAGTAAAAATATATCTAGGAATTTCTCTGGAGCTGTTGTGGACAGTGTGGGGTCAGTTCAGTTTCAGATAGTTCCTTGATCCAGCTTATACTTCTCAGGATCTATAAGCCCCTTCCAATGTAATCGGTGCTAACTACAGGGTTTTAGTCTGTTGCACCTGTCACTTCCAAAGTGGTTCCCTCTGTTTATTTTAACTTCTGTTTGCTGATCTCGTCAGTGTTTAATTTCTGCCCTGACACAAGGGGGCGAAAGTGGTCACTTATTAGGCTTACTTCTTCAGTTGTGGTGTGAGGAGGGAGGAACACTGCAAACAAATATCACTCGCATGAGTCGGGATTGCTCGCATTGTTTCAGATGCACTGGGTTGCCCCCATTTATGGCGTGTGTGCTTTCATGGTCTACACTTCTCAGACTCTAGGCTGCTCTGCCAGGAAATGTCTGAGGTGGGCCCTGGGTTGCATGCACTTTCCAGGTCTAAGTCGCTCAGGTTCAGGTTCAGGTTCTTGAGTACTCCACAAAGGCGCAAATTCGGTTATGCCTGCGTTTTGTGCCCTTCACAGGTCTGAGCAGCTCAGGTGACCAGGTGCTTGGCAAGGGCAGTCATCCCCAGGTGGGTGGGGTATCTTATCACCTCCCCCGTCCCAACTGCTTGGTTTTCTGGGTGTACAACCGGCATGCCTTCTCAAGTATTCCGTGTGTCTCTTCTGGGGAGCTGATCTCTTTCTGCGACCCTCCTGATGGATGTCAACCATCCAGAATCCCAAGAACTCTTGGTTAGCAATGGAGCCTGCTTGTAGTTTAGTAGAGGATGCCTCTCTGGGGCTGCAATTGCCCCTTTCTGGCTCTGGCTGCCCCTCACCTGCTTGTCTACAGTGGGAGATGGGAGTCCATCACTTCATGGCAAATAGATGGGGAAACAGTGGCTGACTTTATTGTTTGGAGCTCCTAGATCACTGCAGGTGGTGATTGCAGCCATGTAAATTAAAAGACGCTTAGTCCTTGGAGGAAAGTTATGACCAACCTAGACAGCATATCAAAAAGCAGAGACTACTTTGCCAAAAAAGATCTGTTTAGTCAAGGCTATGGTTTTTCCTTTTGTCATGTATAGTTCTGAAGAAACCTGAGCGCTTAAGAATTGATAATTTTGAACTGTGGTGTTGGAGAAGACTCTTGAGAATCCCTTGGATTGCAAGGAGATCCAACCAGTCCATCCTAAAGGAAATCAGTCCTGGGTGTTCATTGGAGGGACTGATGGTGAAGCTGAAACTCCAATACTTTGGCCACCTGATGCAAAGAGCTGATTCATTTGAAACGACCCTGATGCTGGGAGGGATTGAGGGCAGGAGGAGAAGGGGCCAACAGAGGATGAGATGGCTGGATGGCATCACCGACTCTATGGACATGGTTTTGGGTGGACTCCGGGAGTCGGTGATGGACAGGAAGGCCTGGCTTGCTGTGGTTCATGGAGTCGCAAAGAGTCAGACACGACTGAGTGACTGAACTGAAGAATTTGATCTGAATGGTGTTTTTAACGATCACAACTATTCTAAATCACCAAATCCTTTAGGGTTACTAACCAAGCTATCTGTTTTTAACCTTAAGATAATTAGATGTAGCTTTACATTTAACATACTGGCTAAGCCAATATAACTCAGAATAGTGAAATTCAGTTTTGAAGGCTAATTTAGCTATTAGGTTGCTGTAGTATAATTAAGACAGAGAAGGCAATGGCGTCCCACTCAAGTACTCTTGCCTGGAAAATCCCATGGATGGAGGAGCCTGGTAGGCTGCAGTCCATGGGGTCACTAAGAATCGGACACGACTGAGCGACTTCACTGTCACACTTCACTTTCATGCATTGGAGAAGGAAATGGCAACCCACTCCAGTGTTCTTGCCTGGAGAATCCCAGGGGTGGTGGAGCCTGGTGGGCTGCTGTCTATGGGGTCGCACGGAGTCGGACATGACTGAAGCAACTTAGCAGCAGCA
>SJXQ01010239.1:576280-592146 GCA_006408695.1 Aepyceros melampus | reverse complement strand
CTGGGGGGTGCCTGGTGAGCTGCTCTCTATGGAGTCGCACAGAGTCGGACACGACTGAAGTGACTTAGCAGCAGCAGCAGCAGTCTAATTAAGAAAGAAATAAACCATCACTCACTCTTCACTTTAGTGGTATAGAGCTAGTCATTTCCCCAATACTCTTATACAGATTATAAACATGTGTGTGCATGCTAAGTTGCTTCAGTCATGTAAGGCTCTGGGACCTTATGAACTGTAGCCTGGCAGACTCCTCTGTCCGTGAGATTCTCCAGGCAAGAATACTAGAGTGAGGTGCCATGCCCTCCTACAGGGGATTTTCCTGACCCAAGGATTGAACCTGTGTCTCCTGAATCTCCTGCACTGGCAGGTGGATACTTTACCACTGGCACCTTGGAAGCCCAGATTATAAACACATATGCTCTAAAAGGTTTACTTCAAGTGTGATAGTTTGGGGGCAATTTAAATTTTCAATTTTATTCTTCTCCTTTGTTCCATGTGATTCAATTGCAGCTTTCAGGTGTGGCATTTTTGTTTTGTGTGTGTGTTTGTCATTAGTAGTCTGACCCTTCTGTTTTGTTCACTCCTCTAAGCCAGCAGTCAAGTTTTTTTTAAGCCTCTATCCCATTTTCAAATTATTATTAATGATACCTTACAGTGAACAGTGTCGGATTCGTGATCTCCAAAGAAGATTTAACTTTGGCACCAGGGACCAGGCTTGATCATTCAAGAGACTTTGTATATCAGAGTTTTATTAAAGTATAAAAGGGACTGAGAAAGGTTCTGACATAGACATCAGTTCAGTTCAGTTCAGTCGCTCAGTCGTGTCCGACTCTTTGCGACCCCATGAATTGCAGCACGCCAGGCCTCCCTGTCCATCACCAACTCCCAGAGTTCACTCAGACTCACGTCCATTGAGTCCGTGATGCCATCCAGCCATCTCATCCTTGGTCATCCTCTTCTCCTCCTGCCCCCAATCCCTCCTAACATCAGAGACTTTTCCAATGAGTCAACTCTTTGCATGAGGTAGCCAAAGTACTGGAGCTTCAGCTTTATTCATTCAATATCATAGTTATCCAAGTCTATGCCCCAACCAGTAATGCTGAAGAAACTGAAGTTGAACGGTTTTACAAAGACCTACAAGATCTTTTAGAACTAACACCCAAAAAAGATGTCCTTTTCATTATAGGGGACTGGAATGCAGAAGTAGGAAGTCAAGAAACACCTGGAGTAACAGGCACATTTGGCCTTGGAATGCAGAATGAAGCAGGCCAAAAACTAATAGAGTTTTGCCAAGAAAATGCACTGGTCATAGCAAACACCCTCTTCCAACAACACAAGAGAAGATTCTACACATGGACATCACCAGATGTTAACACTGAAATCAGATTGATTATATTCTTTGCAGCCAAAGATTGAGAAGCTCTATACAGTCAACAAACACAAGACAGGGAGCTGACTGTGGCTCAGATCATGAACTCCTTATTGCCAAATTCAGATTTAAATTGAAGAAAGTAGGGAAAACTGCTAGACCATTCAGGTATGACCTAAATCAAATCCCTTATGATTATACAGTGGAAGTGAGAAGTAGATTTAAGTGTCTAGGTCTGACTGATAGAGTGCCTGATGAACTATGGAATGAGGTTCATGACATTGTACAGGAGACAGGGATCAAGAACATCTCCATGGAAAAGAAATGAAAAAAAAGCAAAATGGCTGTCTGGGGAGGCCTTAGAAATAGACATCAGAAGGAGGTCTAAAAGAGCTCCCCTTGCTAATCTTAGCAAGGGAGCTATATACTTTTCAATTGATTATTAACAGTAAATCAAAAGAATCTCTCAAAATTGTAAAGATATTATTACTAGACCCACTCCCATGATATATATTTTAGGATAACAGGATTAGTCATAAAGTTCTCAAGAAGAAGAAACAGGTCCTCAAGCAGGATACATTGTTGTTATATAATCATTGGTACAGAGTTTAAGGGAAAATATATCCTTGAGCAAGATGAGTTGTTTTGTTGTGCTCTGGGCTGAAAGAAAAAAAAAAGTTTGTCCTTTTCACCTCCTTGAGAATTTCAGGCCCCTATCTCCTCCTTGACAGCCCCAGACCACTCTCTCCTTCTTGGGAACCCCAGACTTTTCATCAACCTGCCTAGGAATCGACTCTCTCATTGGTAAGTATCCTTCAGTCCTAAACTCCAAACTCACTTTCCCTATCAGTAGTCCTTATATCAACATTGGCAGATATATGTTCACGTAAATGAGTCGTTTTTGTTCTCTCCAACTCAAATCTCTATCATTTCAGTTCAGTTTAGTCGCTCAGTCATGTCCATCTCTTTGCGAACCCATGAATCACAGCACGCCAGGCCTCCCTGTCCATCACCAACTCCGGAGTTTACCCAAACGCATGTCCATCAAGTCGGTGATGCCATCCAGCCATCTCATCCTCTGTCATCCCCTTCTCCTCCTGCCCCCAATCCCTTCCAGTGCCAGGGTCTTTTCCAATGAGTCAACTCTTTGCATGAGGTGATCAAAGTATTGGAGTTTCAGTTTCACCATCAGTTCTTCCAATGAACACCCAGGACTGATCTCCTTTAGGATGGACTGGTTGGATCTCCTTGAAGTCCAAGGGACTCTCAAGAGTCTCTTCCAACACCATAGTTCAAAAGCATCAATTCTTCAGCGCTCAGCTTTCCTTATAGTCCAACTCTCACATCTATATATGACCACTGGAAAAACCATAGCCTTGACTAGAGGGACATTTGTTGGCAAAGTAATTTCTCTGCTTTTCAATATGCTATCTAGGTTGGTCATAACTTTTCTTTCAATGAGTAAGCATCTTTTAATTTCATGGCTGCAATCACCATCTGCAGTGATTTTGGAGCCCAAAAAAATAAAGTCTGACACTGTTTCCACTGTTTCCCCATCTATTTCCCATGAAGTGATGGGACCAGATGCCATGATCTTCGTTTTCTGAATGTTGAGCTTTAAGCCAACTTTTTCACTCTCCTCTTTCACTTTCATCAAGAGGCTTTTTAGTTCCTCTTCACTTTCTGCCATAAGTGTGGTGTTATCTGCATATCTGAGGTTATTGGTATTTCTCCCAGCAATCTTGATTCCAGCTTGTGCTTCTTCCAACCGAGTGTTTCTCATTATGTACTCTGCATATAAGTTAAATAAGCAGGGTGACAATATGCAACCTTGACATACTCCTTTTCTATTTTTTTCAGTCTCTAGCATTTCCACATTCCCTTCTGTCTAGGGAATAAGTGTTGTTCCTTTATTTTCATTGATAATTCTATATCCATGTCCCTAGTTCTATCCTTATTCTGCCTTTATAGGAATTTTGCTTCACTTTTTATCAAGGTCTGTGTTGCTGTTATTTTTTAGTCATTAAGTTGTGTCTGACTCTTGACCCCATGGACTGTAGTCTCCCAGGCTTATCTGTCCATGGAATTTCCCAGGCAACATTACTGGACTGGGTTGCCATTTTCTTCTCTAGGGGATCTTCCCAACTCAGGAACAAGCTTGCATCTCCTGCAGTGGCAGGTGGATTCTTTACCACTGTGTCACCAGGGAAGCCCATCAATGTCTATAGACAGGACCAATTTTGACCCAATGGCAAACAAAGTAATGAGGTTTTCTTACTCTTTCCTTTAATATATGTTTGTTGCTATCTTGCTCTAAGGGCCTTTTCCACCATAGAGTGTAATTCTCTCAATTAGCAATCACATTTGTGAATTTAGCTGATAAGAACTATGGTGATAACAACTGGTAACTATAAAATGTCAGAGCTTTTACCCTTCTGGAATACTTACATTTTTAATTTGAGGATAAGGGACATGCTGAAATCCACCCACTTTGAAACCCTTTTATTAGTAAATCCCTAAGGATGTAATTTCAGCCATTAGTTAAAGAGGTATTTGTGGGCATATGCCTTTCCCAATATCTCTTAAATCACACCAGATTGGCAAGTGCCTGTTTTGTCTACTTTAAAGTCAGCTTTTTCACCTTCATAATATTATTCTTGACACAGTTTGAGTGGGTATTTCTTAGAATTATTTGGTAGATTAAATGTCCACATGGTGAAATTTAAAGCAGTGCTGATTTTTACAATATTGTGTTTAGTCACTAAGTCATGTCTGACTGTAAACGCATGAACTGCAGCCTGCCAGGCTCCTCTGTCCATAGGGATTCTCCCAGGCAAGAATACTGGAGTGGGTTGCCATGCCCTCCTCCAGGGGATCTTCCTGACCCAGGGATCAAACCTAGGTCTCACCCATTGCAGGAAGATTCTTTACCATCTGAGCCACCAGAGTTACCCAGAAATATATTGCTGATTAGCTGCAGAACTAATTGCAATAGCTCTGTGTATTGAAATGAACATCTTGTTTTAATAATTCTGCAAAATTTCAGAACTAAGTACTTTCAGATGATAACAGATTTGGATAGCAAATTTTTTCCAGATAGTCTAGTGGGTAACATTTGACTAATAGTTTGTTAAATAATTCCTCTTTTGTTTAAACCATGATGCTTCATTGCTATGACATTTTCTTGTTTTCTAAATGCATATCTAAAATTCCAAAATCTTATAATTGAGTGCCCAACATCCTAATATTCAACTGGGAGCAGCTGTAATCCGTATAGATTTTGTTTTGGTTATTCTAGAAATTTTTACTGGATTTAGCATGTGAATACTTTTCTAAACAGGCGAATTGTCTTCCCCATCTGTCCAGCTCAACTCCTGCTTTTTGAGGCTGGAGATCATGTAAAATTCCAATTTTCATCAAAATAGTTAGTCAGTGTTATTCATGAACACTTCTTGTAGACCGTGCTGTGATGTCCATAACTGCTACTATTAGAGACACAGCTTCCTATCTGTGGACTTTAAGCTAAGCTAATCTTTCCTCTTTATTGGGATAACCTTTAAGTAAATACTTAACGGACTAACTAGAGTTTAAGATAAATTCACTGTGTTTGCCTTGGAATATCTTTAATATTCAACAGATTTGATGATATGTACCTTTTGGAGGAGAATATCTCTGGAATTCCATCCAATGGAGTTTTAGTATTTTTACCTAAGCTCATGATAGCATTAAGATAGTTTTCTATTAAGTCAAACAGTTATAGATTCTTCATTGGCAGGCACCGTTTTCTCTTTCTTTATCTTCATTCATCATTCCAAGCAATAGCTTCAGCTGCTGGGGTCCCTTCGTTACTATTCATTTAAAATTTCCATTGGGCTTCCCTGGTGGCTGACTGGTAAAGAATTCACCTGCAATGCAGGAGACACAGGTTTGATTCCTAGGATGGGAAGATTCCCTGGGAAGAAAATGGCAACCAATTGCAATATTGTTGCCTGGGAAATCCCATGGACAGAGGAACCTGATGGGTTACAGTCCATGGGGTTGCAAAGAGTCAGACACGACTTAGTGACTGAACAACAATAAGTTTCTATCTTCTGCAACATCCTGTTTAAAGGTGTTCATTTTGGTTATAGATAGCATGTTTCTTTGTTGGTAAAATAATGTCTCTGCTTTTTAATATGCTGTCTAGGTTGGTCATAGCTTTTCTTCCAAGGAGAAAGATTCTTTTAACTTCATGGCTGCAGTCACTATCTGCAGTGATTTTGGAGCCCCAAAAATATAAAGTCTGTCACTTTTCCACTGTTTCCCCATCTACTTGCCATGAAATGATGGGACCAGATACCTTGATCTTAGTTTTCTGAATATAGATTTTTAAGCCAACTTTTTTACTCTCCTCTTTCACTTTCATCAAGAAGCTCTTTAGTTCATTGCTTTCTGCCATAAGGGTGGTGTCATCTGCGTATCTGAGGTTATTGATATTTCTCCAGCAATTCTGATCCCAGCTTGTGCTTCATCGAGCCTGGCATTTTACATGATGTATTCTGCATATAAGTTAAGTAAGCAGGGTGACAATATACAGCCTTGACGTACTGTTTTCCTGATTTGGAGCCAGCCTGATTTTCCATGTCCAGTTCTAACTGTTGCTTCCTGACCTGCATACAGATTTCTCAGGAGGTAGGTCAGGTGGGCTGGTATTCCCATTTCTTGAAGAATTTTCCACAGTTTGTTTTAATCCACACAGCATAGTCAATAAAGCAGAAGTAGATATTTTTCTAGAACTCTCTTGCTTTTTCAATGATCTAGCAGATGTTGGCAATTTGATCTCTGCTTTTTCTAAATCCAACTTGAACATCTGGAAGTTCATGGTTCCTGTACTGTTGAAGCCTGGCTTGGATAATTTTGTGCATTACTTTGCTAGAGTGTGAGATGAGTTCAATTGTGGGATAGTTTGAGCATTATTTGACATTGCCTTTCTCTGAGATTGGAATGAAAACTGACATTTACGAGTCCTGTGGCCACTGCTGAAGTTTCCAAATTTGCTGGCATATTGAGTGCAGCACTTTCACAACACCATCTTTTAGGATTCGAAATAGCTCAACTGAAATTCCATCACTTCACTAGTTTTGTTCATAGTGATGCTTCCTAAGGCCCACTTTACCGGAAGCCAGCGTGAGGAATCCCACCCGTGACATGGTCACGTGGGAGAGATTTGATCGGCAAGGATGAGTCAGATCTCAGGTTTTCCCCCTGGCATTTCCTGAGCATGTACCCCCCAAAAAATAAGAATCTGCCTGCTTTTCCACGCTTCTGACATTCTCTGGAAATAGTCAAACTCAGGGCTTTAGTCTTCTGCATTTAAAAGAGTGTTTCAATCCAAAAACCTCTCTGTTGGCTTTCTAGCCTGCCTGCAGGATTCGTACAGCTGCACATGTGATCGTTTGAGGCCTCCCGACCAACCTTGGGAGGCACAGGAAGCTTAACACATCCTAGGAATGTAGGGGCTTCCAAGGAGTCATAATCATTAGAATAGGACTGATTAAAGATTTCATTTGTTGAGCCAATACTTGCTGCCAAATTTTCATATCTTATATAGTTGGTATATAGAAAAACAGGTAGTAGACCTGGTATTAGCAATATTAGATCCTTGAGTTAAGTACTTTCTTTATTATAACTCACTGCACCTTTGTCCTACAGGAATGTAACTTTAGTATTTTGAAGGTGATGCAGAGTAAAGAAAAAACACTTCTAGAGAAAAGGAGTTTTCTGGTTGATAGACAATTACCCAGGAAGAGAGCCATAAAAACGTTAACAGGCCTCTTGGCCAGAAGATAATGTAAATCACCTGAGACCTTTTGTATACGGGAGGGTATGCAAATAGAAAGCCTGGTTTTGGGGCTGCTAATGCTGATCTCTATGTACAATCAAAAAGGTGTAAAAGGCCCTTCTAAGAAAATAGAGGTGGGGCCAGTGCTTGGAACGGGCCAGTCCTTGGAAGAGGCTAGTCATTGGAAGGACTGGTTTCCCCTGTGTCTCTTATTTTCTCTAATTTCAGGCTGAATTCCCATCTGGGGCGTGGAGGCTCGCCATGTCTACTTACCTGTCCTGGCTGCTAAGATCTGTAAGAGAGAGAGCTCGGGCAGGGCACTCTCTGATATTCAAATGGATGCCGGTGGCCTAACATAGATGTGCAAGCTCCTTGTCTGGAACTTTATTGGCTTTCCATGTATTTGGGGCTGCTAATGCTGATCTCTATGTACAATCAAAAAGGTATAAAAGGCCCTTCTAAGATAATAGAGGTGGGGCCATTCCTTGGAAGGGGCTAGTCACTGGAAGGACTGGTTTCCCCCGTGTCTCCTGTTTTCTCTAATTTCTGGCTGAATTCCCATCTGGGGCGTGGAGGCTCGTCATGTCTTCTTACCTGTCCCAGCTGCTAAGATCTGTAAGAGAGAGTGCCCAGGGTGGGGCACTCTCCAATATTCAAACGGACGCCGGTGGCCTAATGTAGATGGTGCAAGCGCCTTCTCTGGAACTTTATTGGCTTTCCACATAAACCAAGTTATTCAGCCTTCTTTTCTCCGTCTAAATTTTCCTACTATACTATTTCTTCCTAATCTAATCTTATATTTCTAAATAAGTTTTCCTTGCCTACGCCATCCCCACTTTGAATCACCCTGGATCTACCGGGGCTGGACCCCGGCACATAAAAAAAAAAAAAAAAAAAACTCAAAATAGAAAAAAGGACTAAAAAAGAGATCCACCCATACCTAGATCTTCTTTTCCTACAAAGCTAACACTATAGAGCAATGGGAAAGTGACAGGCATTTTATTAAATGTTGCTGGGAAACATTTGCGACCCCATGAATCGCAGCATGCCAGGCCTCCCTGTCCATCACCAACTCCCAGAGTTCACTCAGACTCACGTCCATTGAGTCTGTGATGCCATCCGGCCATCTCATCCTCGGTCATCCCCTTCTTCTCCTGCCCCCAATCCCTCCCAGCATCAAAGTCTTTTCCAGTGAGTCAACTCTTTGCATGAGGTGGCCAAAGTATTGGAGTTTCAGCTTTAGCATCATTCCTTCCAAAGAAATCCCAGGGCTGATCTCCTTCAGAATGGACTGGTTGGATTTCCTTGCAGTCCAAGGGACTCTCAAGAGTCTTCTCCAACACTACAGTTCAAATGCATCAATTCTTCAGCGCTCAGCCTTCTTCACAGTCCAACTCGCACATCCATACATGATCACAGGAAAACCATAGCCTTGACTAGATGGACCTTATTCGACAAAGTAATGTCTCTGCTTTTGAATATGCTATCTAGGTTGGTCATAACTTTTCGTCCAAGGAGTAAGCGTCTTTTAATTTCATGGCTGCAATCACCATCTGGAGTGATTTTGGAGCCCAAAAAAATAAAGTCTGACACTGTTTCCACTGTTTCCCCATCTACCCAATAGATATGCACAGATGTGTGTCATGTACAATAATGGCAAATGAAACCATATCTGAATTCATCGGTAGAATGGATAAATAAACTGTAATATATTCATGTCACTGAGTACTATACAAAAATTAATATGAACAAACTGGAGCCACATGTATTAATACATAATATTCAATGAAATAATCTAGAGATGAAAGAATACTACCTTATAATTTTATTTATATGAAGTTCAAGAAAACAGAAAAACTAAACTAAGAATGTTTAGGGACACATACTTGTGTGTTGAAATTATAAAGAAATATAAGTCAGGACAGTGGTTACCTTCTCAGAGAGGCAAAGGGACAATGAGGTGTGCTAGAAGTGTTTCTTGAGCTGGTGGTGGTTACATAGGCATTTACATTGTGATGTCTTTATACTTTGCATATTTTTGAATGCATACTTTATTTTACTATAACAATGCTGCTGCTGCTATTAAGTCGCTTCAGTCGTGTCTGACTCTGTGCGACCCCATAGACCGCAGCTCACCAGGCTCCCATCCCTGGGGTTCTCCAGGCAAGAACACTGGAGTGGGTTGCCATTTCCTTCTCCAATGCATGAAAGTGAAAAGTGAAAGTGAAATCGCTCAGTCGTGTTTGACTCTTCACGACCCCATGGACTGCAGCCCACCAGGCTCCTCCAATCCATGGCATTTTCCAGGCAAGAGTACTGGAGTAGGGTGCCACTGCCTTCTCCAATAACAATGCTAATAGATGACAAATAGGTATGACTATATAAATGTTGTAAGCCTCCTCAAAACTAAATTTTGATCAAAAGAAAAACAACAAAATGGAAACGATTATGCACAATAAGGTTGGATGAACAAAGTTTAATATCCAAGTTACAATAAGAAAGAATGGATATCTATGTCAACAGTTCTCTGTACTGAATACAGATATGAAAAGAAATCCAAAGAAATGAAATACAGGTCAATATTTTTAAAAATTGATAATGTAACTAGTCTTTAGAAAATGCAAATGAAACAGCTCTAAATTATCACTTTTATGCCTTTTAGGTTGAAATACTCACTACTCTTAGGGTATAGGTAAAGTCCTTCATACACTAGTAGCTCTAAAAATAGATTCCCTATTTTAAAGGGCTTGATGTATTTCAAGCAATTTTCTTTCCTGAGAGCATATTTCAAATTTTTTTCAAAAACCGTATCTAAAATAATTCTTACCTTGCTTGAGAATTTTGGGGATCTATATTTAACAAGGCTGTAAAATCTTGTTCAGCTGCAATCCAGTTTTCATTTTCATAGTAAAACATCCCACGTTTAAATAATGCATCTGTTCTTTTGGGATCATAAAAGATACACTACATGGGGCAAGCAGAGGAGGGAAGTCACAAAAACATATCATATTATGAAAAAAATAAGCAAGAAAAGTATGTAATCCCACAGGAAATTAAATAACAACAACCTTGCTTTTAACTTCAGATTTCATAAAAACAAACTAAGATGCCAAAAGTTTCAGATTTGCATGTAAAGACGATGCCTTTAAGGAAATTCATTTGTCATCAAATTCTAGAAAGGGGAGGTTTTATTAAAAACAAAAACAAAATCCAGCACATATAAGAAGCCAAGGTTTCTTCCCGCCAAAGTTTTTATTAATAAAACCTCATAAGTAATTATTCAACTAGAGTAGGATTGGATTATATTGTATCTATCATAGCATTTTATTCCAATTAAAGGTGACACATATTAGACCACATGAAGGCTGACTCAATGAAATCAAATATGGGTTAATTTAGCCCCTAAAATGGAGAAAAGAAATGAATTGGTAATGGCATCACTCATTCATTTCACACTGACAAAGAAGAAATAAACAAACTAAATCATTGTAAACTCAGTTGTAAAGTTCCTTGCCTATTGATAGTAGAGGGGAAATTGAAGCACAGCAATTATAAAGTATTTTTAAAAGAGGAAAAAACACGCTACAGATTTTGACGGTTGACCTCAAGTCGCTGCATTAGTCAATTTTTAAACTATTAATATCAGTGCTAGATAAAGGAAATGATCAGAAAGATATTTTAACAACTTTAATATCTTCAAAAGAGATTTCTGTTGACTTCTATTCAGGAAGTTACAAAGTTATAACAATATTCTCTTGAAGCAAAAGAATGTCAAGTATGTGGCTAACCATTATAAATTAAGAAACAGAGTAGTTGGGAACATGAAAAGTTAAACTGTTTAAATAACTTCTAAGTTGTACTAAGAACTAGAATTTAGAATTAAAACTCAGAAGTTCAAGGTTGCTACAGTTCTGCTGCAATCAGTGGAATATCTGCCTGATTACAGACTCAGAGCATAGGCTAGCAAAAATTCACTCCCTCAAGGGGTTCTCTGATATCTCCCAATCAAATATAAATTGCCCCCATCATCAATAAATATTTCATTTACTAAAGGAAAAGGAAAAGAGGGACAATAGACCCATTTGAATACAGAGTTCCAAAGAATAACAAGGAGAGATAAGAAAGCCTTCCTCAGTGATCAATGTAAAGAAAGAGCAAAACAATAGAATGGGAAGGACTAGAGGTTTCTTCAAGAAAATCAGAGATATCTTGGGGACATTTCATGCAAAGATGGGCTTGAATAAAGGACAGAAATGGTATGGACCTAACAGAAGCAGAAGATATTAAGAGGAGGTGGCAAGAATACACAGAAGAACTGTGCAAAAAATATCTTCACGACCCAGATAAGCACGATGGTGTGATGACTCACCTAGAGCCAGACATTCTGGAATGCGAAGTCAAGTGGGCCTTAGGAAGCATCACTACGAACAAAGCTAGTGGAGGTGATGGAATTCCAGTTGAGCTATTTCAAATCCTAAAAGATGATGTTTGAAAGTGCTGCACTCAATATGCCAGTTTTGGAAAAGTCAGCAGTGGCCACAGGACTGGAAAAGGTCAGTTTCCATTCCAATCCCAAAGAAAGGCAATGCCAAAAAATGCTCAAACTACCACACAATTGCACTATTTCACACGCTAGCAAAGTAATGCTCAAAATTCTCCAAGCCAGGCTTCAACAGTATGTGAACTGTAAACTTCCAGATGTTCAACCTGGATTTAGAAAAGCCAAGAGGAACCAGAGATCAAATTGCCAACATCCGCTGGATCATGGAAAAAGCAAGAGAGTTCCAGAAAAACATCTATTTCTGCTTTATTGATTATGCCAAAGCCTTTGACTGTGTGGATCACAGTGAACTGTGGAAAATTCTGAAAGAGATGGGAATACCAGATCACATGACTTGCCTCCTGAGAAATCTGTATGCTGGTCAAGAAGCAACAGTTAGAACAGCTGGACATGGAACAACAGACTGGTTCTAAATCGGGAAACGAGTACATTGAGGCTGTATATTGTCACCCTGCTTATTTAACTTCTATGCAGAGTACATCATGAGAAACACTGGGCTGGAGGAAGCACAAGCTGGAATCAAGATTGCTGGGAGAAATATCAATAACCTCAGATATGCAGATGACACCACCCTATGGCAGAAAGTGAAGAACTAAAGAGCCTCTTGATGAAAGTGAAAGAGGAAAGTGAAAAAGTTGGCTTAAAGCTCAATATCCAGAAAACTCAGATCATGGCATCTGGTCCCATCACTTCATAGCAAATAGATGGGGAAGCAATGGAAACTGACAGACTTTAATTTTGGGGGCTCCAAAATCACTGCAGATGGTGACTGTAGCCATGAAATTAAGACGCCTGCTCCTTGGAAGAATGCTATGATCAACCTAGACAGCATGTTAAAAAGCAGAGACACTACTTTGCCAACAAAGGTCCATCTAGTCAAAGCTATGGTTTTCCCAGTAGTCATGTGTGGATATGAGAGTTAGACTATAAAGAAAGCTGAGCACCAAAGAATGGTGCTTTTGAACTGTGTTGTTGGAGAAGACTCTCAAGAGTCCCTTGGACTGCAAGGAGATTGAATTAGCCTATCGTAAAGGAAATCAGTCCTGATATTCATTGGAAGGACTGATGCTGAAGCTGAAACTCCAATTCTTTGGCCACTTGATGCAAAGAACTGACTCATTAGAAAAGACCCTGATGCTGGGAAAGATTGAGGGCAGAAGGAGAAGGGTATGACAGAGGATGAGATGTTTGGATGGCATCACTGACTCAATGGACATGAGTTTGAGTAAGCTCTGGGAGTTGGTGATGGACAGGGAAGCCTGAAGTGCTGCGGTCCATGGGGTCACAAAGAATCGGACATGACTGAGCGACTAAACAGAATTGATCATCTTTATTTCCATCACAGCATTCATCACAATTAGTAATTATATATTAGTATATATATTTATTTCTTTAATATTTGTTCTTTATACTATAGGCTCCATGTAAGCATGAAACATGTCTGTTTTATTCACCAAGATTTATCAATTTTATTACCCAGTGCCTTAGGCAATAAATATTTGTGAGTGAATGAATGAATGAGCCAGTAAGCAGTCTTTGAAAGCAGATAGGTTTACTGCAGGAGAAAATCGCCGGATCTCAGTTCAAGAAGTGGAAAATTATTTTCTCCACTGAATAGAAGCAGCACTCTTCAAAGGTTTCTTTAGTCACTGCTTCATAATCCAAAAGAAGACAGCTGGAAAGTCAATGCTCCATCAAAATTGCCTGAATGCTCCCATACCCAACTCTGATGGAAATCCATTCATTCAAAAATATCATTGATGTATTGTTAATATCAATTCTACTAATGAATATTCTAGAATCTAATCTAAAATAAATTAATTTTCACTATATAACATATGAAAGAATTTCAATAGTTTGTTATAAATTAGGATATCATGCTCTAAAATATATAAATATATAATTAGATAATTTCTATTTATATAATTAGTATTTTATATCATATTCTAAAATATACAAATATATAAATGGCACATTATATGTAATACAGCTTACTTTAGAAAAGTCATCAATGGCCAGCATTTTGTTTTCTATTTCATACATCTCACCCCTCCGGAAGTACATATCAGCGTCCATGGGCCTGCACTTGATTGCCTGAGTATAATTTAAAATTGCCAAAGTAATTTCATTTTTTCCTCTGAAGATTTCTGCTCTTGAAAAATATGCATCTAAAGAAAATTAATAGGGTAAATTTAGTGTTACAGTCTTAAATTTTAAGAGATTAATCCTTCACCCTCCAAAAATGTAATCTTAGAATAATGTATCTCTATTTTACTCTCTTTGTCATTTAATACTTGTTCTTTTGTTCAACAATGCAAAATTCATTTTCACAGACTGGATAAATATTTATGTTAAAAGTGTTTTCCATTTCATTAACAAAAATTACCTTTTACCTTTTAATAAAATGTCTCATAATCTTTTAATGTTCATAGTAAAAAGTTATGGACTTTTAGTAGAGATCAGCACAGAGTTAAAAAAAAAAACATTTATTAAGCTCATTATATTTTAGGGGTACGGAGAAGGCAATGGCACCCCACTCCAGTACTCTTGCCTGGAGAATCCCATGGACAGAGGAGCCTGGTGGGCTGCAGTCCATGGGGTCACGAAGAGTCAGACATGACTGAGCGATTTCACTTTCCCTTTTCCCTTTCATGCACTGGAGAAGGAAATGGCAGCCCACTCCAGTGTTGTGCCTGGAGAATCCCAGGGACGGCAGAGCCTGGTGTGCTGCCGTCTATGGGGTCGCACAGAGTCGGTCACGACTGAAGCGACTTAGCAGCATTTTAGGGGTATGTTGTGAGTGTTGGAGATATAAAGATGAATATGACATTTTCTCATTTCTCAAAAGTTCCATGCCTAGCTATTCAACTTGATTAGAGAACAGTACATAAACACAAAGCTATCTTTTTCATCCAACTGAGAAGTCTTAAGAATGGTAAAGAATCTGTCTGCCAGTGCAGGAGTTTTAGGAGACACCAGTTCGATGGCTGATTCAGAAGATCCCCTGGAGGAAGAAATGGCAACCCACTCCAGTATTCTTGCCTAGAGAAACCTATGGACAGAGGAGCTTGGTGGGCTGTAGTCTACGGGGTCATAAAGAATTGGACACAACTGAGCAACTGAGCACTCACACATGCCAAATTACTACAATTCTAATTCAGAATAAATTTGTTAATTATTTCTATAAAAATTGTAAGCTTATCTTACAAAATAAGCAGTAAGAAACCAATTTATTGTAATGCATACCAAGGACCCTTGGAGATACCCCTTGTCCAAGGTAAGGAGTAGCGGCTATGCTTTGCTGGAGCAGCCATGAAGAGATACCCCACATCCAAGATAAGAGAAACCCAAGTAAGATGGTAGGTGTTGTAAGAGGGCATCAGAGGGCAGACACACTGAAACCATACTCACAGAAAACTAGTCAATCTAATCACACTAGGACCACAGCCTTGTCTAATTGAATGAAACCAAGCCATGCCTATGGGGGACACCCAAGACGGGCGGGTCATGGTGGAGAGGTCTGACAGAATGTGGTCCACTGGAGAAGGGAATGGCAAGCCACTTCAGTATTCTTGCCTTGAGAACCCCATGAACAGTATGAAAAGGCAAAATGGTAGGATACCGAAAGAGGAACTCTCCAAGTCATTAGGGGCCCAATATGCTACTGGAGATCAGTGGAGAAAGAATGCCAGAAAGAAGGAAGGGATGGAGCCAAAGCAAAAACAATCACCAGTTGTGGATGTGACTGGTGATAGAAGCAAGATCCGATGCTGTAAAGAGCAATATTGCATAGGAACCTGGAATGTCAGGTCCATGAATCAAAGCAAATTGGAAGTGGTCAAACAGTTGATTGCAAGGGTGAACATCGACATTCTAGGAATCAGTGAACTAAAACGGACTGGAATGAGTGAATTTAACTACATGACCATTATATCTACTACTGTGGGCAGGAATCTCTCAGAAGAAACGGAGTAGCCATCATGGTCAACAAAAAAATCTGAAATGCAGTATTTGCATGCAATCTCAAAAACGACAGAATGATCTCTGTTCATCTCCAAGGCAAACAATTCAATATCACAGTTATCCAAGTCTATGCCCCAACTAGTAATGCTGAAGAA
>SJXQ01010239.1:498947-574932 GCA_006408695.1 Aepyceros melampus | reverse complement strand
TCAAGGCTATGGTTTTTCCTGTGGTCATGTATGGATGTGAGAATTGGACTGTGAAGAAGGCTGAGCACCAAAGAATTGATGCTTTTGAACTGTAGTGTTGGAGAAGACTCTTGAGAGTCCCTTGGACTGCAAGGAGATCCAACCAGTCCATTCTGAAGGAGATCAACCCTGGGATTTCTTTGGAAGGAATGATGCTAAAGCTGAAGCTCCAGTACTTTGGCCACCTCATGCGAAGAGTTGACTCATTGGAAAAGACCCTGATGCTGGGAGGGATTGGGGGCAGGAGGAGAAGGGGACGACCGAGGATGAGATGGCCGGATGGCATCATGGACTCGATGGACATGAGTCTGAGTGAACTCTGGGAGATGGTGACGGACAGGGAGGCCTGGCATGCTGCGATTCATGGGGTCGCAAAGAGTCGGACACGATTGAGCGACTGAACTGAACTGACTGATACCAAGGACATTAACATTTCAAACTATGATAAATATTTTTTAAAACAACAGGATCACAAAAGAGTCCTAAATTTACAATATCAAGAGTAAATTTAACTTAGGAAAGTTATAAACATTTGTGGAGACTTATATGTCTTGAATTATGTATCTTTATATCACTAAATGACCAAAGCTTAGGTTAAGGTATAACTGCACAGACAACCCACCTGCATTATTTTTATTGTATTTATTTATAAAATTCAAGTCATCCAAAGCTTCATTAATTTTGTCTTGGAAAAGATAAATGAAATGTCGGTGCCAATAGGCATTGAGGAACAATGGCTCCAAGAATATAGCCTAGAAAATAGATGTATAAATTCAATTTAAATTGATTTAAGGGAAGAAAGCCTATCAAATAAACATTCAAACATTGCTGACTTCAACAGCTTTATATGTGTATAGTGGCACTGGCACCCCACTCCAGTACTCTTGCCTGGAAAATCCCATGGACGGAAGAGCCTGGAAGGCTGCAGTCCATGGGGTCACTAAGAGTCGGACATGACTGAGCAACTTCACTTTCACTGTTCACTTTCATGCACTGGAGAAGGAAATGGCAGCCCACTCCAGTGTTCTTGCCTGGAGAATCCCAGAGACAGGGGAGCCTGGTGGGCTGCAGTCCATGGGGTCGCACAGAGTCGGACACGACTGAAGCGACTTGGTAGTAGTAGTAGTAGTAGTATATGATGCCTCTAAATCTGACAAAATCTAGTGTTTTTAAGGCTAATTATTTGAAAATGTCAGAATTTTCTATCCCTATATATATAATACAAATATTCATTATTCAAAATTCAGTAAAAGTTAATATATAATTATAAGTAAGGATAAATTGTTAGTATTATTATTTTGATTACATAAAACTTACTTCCTGTAGATCATTCATGGCACTCTGTAACTTTCCCAGTTTCCTATAAAGAGCTCCACGCCTACAATATAAAAATGCAGGATATTTCTTCTTAGTATTTATTTCTTCAGTCAGGATCTCCACTTCAGACTCATAATGTTTAATGACTGCTGGAGGAAGACCACAGGTCAAAGAATCAGTCAATTCCAGCGTTGTTGATTGTTTCACTGTTTCATATGAGTCTTCATCAACAGATATTTTAACTCTTGGGGTTGTCTTCTTTTGCTTAGGCTGAGAAACCATCACAGGAGTCCATGTTTGAGGATCATTATGTTCTAGAATTCTCTTAATTTGGGCACATTTGTCAGAATTTAAATCCAAAGGTACACTGGGACACCGAAGTACACGTTCATATAGTGGAATTCTGAGTAAATATTTCTTCTGTCCAGGAAGGACTCCGTGGGACAGTGATCTAGTGTGCAAAAGGGTGATCTTAAATTACAGAAATATAATTTTTATAAGCAATAAATCAACTCAGTGACAATTACTATTTCTCTGTTATCAAAATAATATTACATGGTACTTTTATGCAAACCAAGTCCTGCTGTTCCTTCATTTAGATCATGTGAAGAATCTATGTTGAGGTTAGGAAAGCAGAAGACTGTTATTAAAAATACAGCCTCTGTAAAGAACTGAAGAAGGGGTCAGTGCTCCTTCCAGGCTTAATTTATATCCCCACCCCCAACCAGAGGAAATACAATCTCCAGAGAACTGAGGAGTTAAAACTTGATGTGCAAAAGGAAATGTATCCAAATGGTTGGCAAGGACAAGAACTTGAGGAAGCAGGAAGAAGCAAAGATTTTACTCCACAGCAGACAAACAAAAAGACATCCCAGACTTCATCCCAAACTTCTTAGGCTATCAAATTAGACGACATCTAATACGCTTTCAAATGCTATGTTTCTACGATCTCTCCGCAAACTCTCCATTTCCCACAGTTTTCATTCAGTAGCATTCACTGTATGCTGGTGCTGTTATAGCCACGTGAGAGAACAAACACGCTCTATTGGAAGGAAAAAAACTTAAACTCCGTCATTTCATAAATATTTACCAAGTGTGTACTATGAGAAAGGCCTGTGCTAAAAGGAGAACAAAAGTGAGAAAAGTCAGTATCCTTCTGCTTCCTTACTTGATGACACTCCTCATCTCTCTCCACACTCCAGTGCAAGCCTGCAGCACCTCTTCTGTCAAGAGTACAGTAACATCTTAAATCCCTGCTTGTACTCTTGGTCTCATCCATTCTCCACACAGCAGCCAGCATGTTTTGTTTTTGTTTTTTTAAACAAATGTAAATCAGATCATGTCACTCCCTCCAGGAGCTTTCCCTACTACCTAGAATACAAATCAAGCTTTTCACCATAGCCTACAAGACAACACAATGAGACCCCAGCAAATATCTCTAATAACACTACTCTCTCGCCTCCCACTGTTCCAGGCTTAGGGCAAGCCTCAAAGCCATTGCATTTTCCTAGTCCTTCTGAGTGGCTGACTCCTTCTCAGTTCCTATTTCTGGTCAAAGGTCACCCAGGAAAGACCATCTGTGCCAAACAGATCTCGTTTCCACCTCCACATTTATCTCTATTCTCTACCCTGTCCTTTGCCCTGGAGTACTGGTCTGTACAGACTATATACATAGGAATACTTGCTTTCTTCTAATCAAGTATATTCAATTAGGAGCCCTGAAAAGAGAATTCAAGCGAAGTCATAGTATTTATTCCTCCAGGCCCCTCCTGAAAGGTTGCCTCAAACTGGCCATGATCTTTGACCAAAATTCACTACTTCTTTCAAGGAAATCCTTTCCATAAAATTCCTTTCTTCCAGGTTCTAGTAATCATTCTCTCTTTTTGTCCTCTCATACTGAGGGGTAGAGACTGGCTCTATTATTTCTAGCCCCAGGAAAGCACTCTATCATTTGGGATTTCCCTATGCCCACTCTTTGTAAAATACCCTTTGTTATACCTCTCTAGAATTATTCTAAATTGAGAGTGCTATCTGTTTACTTCTGGGACCCTGACTGATAAATTAATTGGCATCAGAGATGGGCCCAGGAAAAGCTATGGTTTATAGTCAAAGCTATGGTTTTTCCAGTAGTCATGTATGGATGTGAGAGTTGGACCATAAAGAAGGCTGAGCACTGAAGAATTGATGTTTTTGAACTGTGGCATTGGAGAAGACTCTTTAGAAAAGACCCTGAGGCTGGGAAAGATTGAAGGCAGGAGGGGAAGGGGACAACAGAGGACAAGATGGTTGGATGGCATCACCAACTCAAGGGACATGAGTTTGAGCAAGCTCCGGGAGATGGTGAAGGACAGGGAAGCCTGGTGTGCTGCAGTCCATGGGGTCACAAGGAGTCAGACATGACTGAGCAACTGAACAGCAACCAGAGACAGACCCAGGAAATAGGAAAAAGGATCCTTCAATGAGTGAATTATAAAACTAAGGCCCAAACCATAATATATTTTTTAAGCTATAACAAATGTTAATTAAACGAGACCTTTCAAGAGTTTTTGGAGGCTTGGATAACTCATCATACACGAGTGTAAGTTTACTGAGTCTCAGTCCTTTCCTCGGTCTCATCTTCTTTTTCTTGGGATAAACAATGTAAGTAATGCCAGCTTGTCGAGATGCTTCGATGAGAGTGAAAGACAGGTCTCTTGAACCATATCTACCGCGCATGTAGTCTAAGATAGTATCTATACTTTCTTTCTCAGAGACAGATTCCTTAATGTCATTTTTCTCAGTCATCCAACGTTCCAATTCCTTTGCTTTTTGAAGCATCACCTCTTTCATATTGCTTTGCATGTCATCCTGAAACTCTGATGGAACTATGGTCTCCTCCTTATTCAACTCAACTGCAGATTTTACTCTCTTATTCATAAGAAAACAAAAAAGCAAAAAATATAAAATCATATATCAAAAAATATAAAATATGAAATGTATAGTTGCTATACATTTAAATTAATTCAGTTATAATTACTGTTAATTTGGTCACTATTGAAAAATTTCAAATCCTCTACTCTTGATGTATTTCAAGTGAGCTTATAAGTTAACAGTGGGTTAGTTAAAGCGAAGTACAATAATTTGGTCATATGACATTTAATTAGCTATATAAAAATAACACCATAAAGTAGATATGAATTGTGATTTTATATATTCTTAATTTAAAGAGAATGCTCTTTACATATCCAAATAAAGTATGTGCTCTATTTTTAGTTTAATGCAAAAAAATGGTGAGTGAAGTGAAACTTGCTAAGTCATATCCATCACTTTGCTACCCCATGGACTGTATAGTCCATGGAATTCTCCAGGCCAGAAGACTGGAGTGGGTAGCCATTCCCTTCCCCAGGGGGTCTTTCCAACCCAGGGATTGAACCCAGGTCTCCCACATTGCAGGTGGATTCTTTACCTGCTGAGCCACCAGAGAAGCCCAGGAATACTGAAATGAATAGCCTAGCCCTTCTCCAGCAGATCTTCCTGACCCAGGAATCAAACCGAGGCCTCCTGCATTGCAGGCAGAGCAAAACTTATTAAAATGCCTCATCTTATTACATCAATTTGTAAGTCTATTTTCAAAAGCACCTTAATAACACAGAATTCCTATACTTAATATTCAATTATTTTCAATATTTATAGGCTTACATAACAGAATTTCAACCTAACATTCATTTTATCTAATCATTAGAGAATCAATTTTCAATAATAATATTAATACTACAATACATTAATGAATAATTTATAATAATTATGCATTCGTACTTGAAACTCTAACAACATTCATTACAAATAAAAGAGAGATTAGCTTCAATCCTTTGATATAGCATTTCTTACCTATTGAGCTATTGTCAATAAATAACTGCATTTAATTTTGCTAGTAAATAATTCATTATAGAAACATTTTTCCTAACAGTGAATATAGACCCAAATTCCAAACCCAATTAACAATTCCATACAAGCTAGTTGTATATTTTAAGATGTACAAAATGTAATAGAGATATTGACCTTCTCTGCTACTTACTATATATACTTACCCCATGTCAAGAAACTGTATTTAACTCAATATGGACTTAGAACAGACAGCAGAGAAATACCGACTATAGAATACATGTATGTGTACATATGTATATATATATATATATATATATATATATAAGCACATATGTATGTACCAAGAAAAAGTGGAACATGCCTGAAAAAAGTAAACAAAATTATTCTTCAAATAATTTTCCTGGCCCCTTCTCTCTTCTCCTTCTGGGACCTCTATAATGTGAATGCTATTCTGCCTGATGTTGTAACAGAGGTCCTTTAAGGTAGCGTCACTTTTTAAAATTCTTTTCACACTTTGCTGCCTAAAAGCGATCTCTGTTGCTTTTCCTTCTTGCTTGTCGATTCATGCTTCTCCTTCATCCAGTTTGCTGTTTTAACTCTTCAAGTATATTTTTCAGTTCAGTTATAACTTGTGTTCAGTATTTTCTTATATTTTCTGTCTCTTTGCTGTTCCCACTGTGTTCATCCATTCATCTCCCAAATTTGGCGACCATCTTTTGACCATTACGTTGAACTCTTTAGGGAACACATTCCTGTCTCTGCACTTGGCCTGATTCTCTGTGTTCTATATGAATTAGGCAAACCAGCATCTCTCCCAGGCTTGAAGGAGTCTTGAGTAGGAAATGATCCATGGTACCCAGAAGCACAGTCTCCCCTGGCACCTGAGCCAGGTTCTCCAAGGGTGCTCCTGTGGGTGTTGTGTTCACCTGCCAGTTATTGCAAGGCTGCAGCTGCTGCACAGAGAGAGCAAGGCTTGGTGCACTTGCTCATCCAGCCCAGTTGTGGCACAGCTGCTGCGGCACAGGTGGGTGGGACTTGGGGCACTTGCCCTGCATGACACAATTGCATCGCAGGGTTTGCAGAGTTTGGTACACTCACCCAACCCAGATCCAATATAGCAGCTGCACAAGGCATGTGCTGGAGCATGCCCATTGGCACCAACAGGTTACAGGGAAACACCAAAAATGGCACCCACCAGCTCCCTCATCAGGAAACTAGACTGAGATTTTAAAATGGTGCCCACCAGCACATCTAAAGTCCCAACAGGTTTCTGCCTCTCCAGGAGCTGCTTTAATTTCAGTAAGTAGGTGTCCCTCACTTATGATCTATGCTTTAAAACAGTTATCCCACCTTGCAGTCCTGGCACACCAGGGAACCAGGTCACGAGGAAGGGAGGGCTTCATGTACTCCCACCATTTCTTCCACCTTCAGTCTCTACGCCTTCTGCAGAGCTTCCAACAGTGCTACGTTGGGACAGAGCATCTAGAGGTTCACAACCTGGAGCCACTATGAGGAGGGCCCACGGAAGAATATACCATTTTCAGTGGAAAACAAGTGGAGGTTACTAACTATGATGACTTTGCTCCTTGGGTCTGGATTTGCTGCATCTTTCTTTACAGTAAGACACCAACTGCTTAAGAAGTAATCCATGAGACAGACATGAAGAGGAGCATATTAAGAGGTGCAATCTCTGAAAAAAGGATTAAACTCTCAAACTAAGCATGCTAGATATGTTTGTAAATAAACTTACAGCATAAAACAAACTGTGAGCTCAATGCAAATGGTAGATCAATATATAAGTGACTTGACTTATAATATACCAAGTAAAGTCAGGGTTTCCCTTGTGGCTCAGCTGGTAAAGAATCATCTGCAATGCGGGAGACCTGGGTTCAATCCCTGGGTTGGGAAGACCCTCTGGAGAAGGGAAAGGAGCCACTCCAGTATTCTGGTCTGGAGAACTCCAATGGGGTCACAAAGAGTCGGACACGGCTGAGCTACTTTCACTTTCACTTTCAAGTAAAGTCAAAGTATGACTATGAGACACTTCCAAGAGATGTTGAAAACCTTAAATTGGCACTATGCACAACAATCTTACAGAGGCCACCAAATCCTCAGTTAAATCCAAAAGTTCAATCAACTCTGTATGAATCAAGTGATCATGCTGTTTTAGGAAAGCAAACAAAAAGCATAGGTGGTATTATTACTAGAAATGTGAACATTTCCTTTCAGTAACAAAAACTGAAAAATTATCATACCTTTAATTGAGTAGACTGTGTGCAGAAACGTTTTTGGATATTTTCAAATGATGCAGCTTTTCTCAGGAAAAAAAGCTATAAAATAGTCAAATGACAAATATACATTGACTCTACATACTATTTGGTAAACTAAAATATCAGATGACAATTGGCTAGTGATAACTGAGTAAATTAGAGTAAATGCAGAAATACTAATTAAAATACAGGTTCTTACTGATTTTGAAATCACTATGTTCACACATAGGGTCAGAACTTAAAATCCATCAATTTAGTAGTAGTTGAGTAGTTTAGCTGCTCAGTCGTGTCTGACTCTTTGTGACCCCATGGACTGCAACACGCCAGGCTTCCCTGTCCATCACCAACTTCCAGAGTTTCCCAAACTCATGTCCATTGAATCCAACCATCTCATCCTCTGTGATCCCGTTCTCCTCTCATCTTCAATCTTTCCAGCAACAGGGTCTTTTCAAATGAGTCAGTTCCTCACATCAGGTGGCCAAAGTATTGGAGTTTCAGCTTCAACATCAGTCCTTCCATTGAATATTGAGGACTGATTTCCTTTCAGATGGACTAGTTGGATCTCCTTTCTGTCTAAGGGACTCTTAAGAGTCTTCTCCAAGGGTGTGGAGAAAAGGGAACCCTCTTACACTGTTGGTGGGAATGCAAATTAGTACAGCCACTATGGAGAATCTCCACAGTGTGGAGATTCCTTAAAAAATTGCAAATAGAACTGCCATATGACCCAGCAATCCCACTGCTGGGCATACACACTGAGGAAACCAGAAATGAAAGAGACACATGTACCCCAATGTTCATCACAGCACTATTTATAATAGCCAGGACATGGAAGCAACCTAGATGTCCATCAGCAGATGAATGGATAAGAAAGCTGTGGTACATATACACAATGGAGTATTACTCAGCCATTAAAAAGAATACATTTGAATCAGTTCTAATGAGGTGGATAAGCTGGAGCCGATTGTACAGAGTGAAGTAAGCCAGAAAGAAAAACACCAATACAGTATACTTACACATATATATGGAATTTAGAAAGAATGGTAATGATAAACCTGTACATGAGACAGCAAAAGAAACACAGATGTATAGAACAGCCTTTTGGACTCTGTGGGAGAGGGAGAGGGTGGGATGATTTGGGAGAGTGGCAGTGTAACATGTATGATATCATAAGTGAAATGAATCACGGTCTAGGTTCGATGCAGGATGCTTGGGACTGATGCACAGGAATAATCCAGAGAGATGGTATAGGGCGGAAGAGGGGAGGTGGGGGTTGGGATTGGGAGTTCATGTACACTCATGGCTGATTCATGTCAATGTATAGCAAAACGAATACAGTATTGTAAAGCAAAACAACAACAATAAAAAAGAGTCTTCTCCAACACCACAGTTTAAAAACATCAATTCTTCAGCACTCAACTTCCTTTATAGTCCAACTCTCACATCCATACATGACTACCAGGAAAACCATAGCTCTGACTAGATGGATCTTTTTTGGCAAAGTAATCTCTCTGCTTTTTAATACGCTGTCTAGATTGGTCATAACTTTTCTTCCAAGGAGTAAGCATCTTTTAATTTCATGGCTGCTGCTGCTAAGTCACTTCAGTCGTGTCCAACCCTGTGCGACCCCATAGATGGCAGCCCACCAGGCTCCGCCATCCCTGGGATTCTCCAGGCAAGAACACTAGAGTGGGTTGCCATTTCCTTCTCCAATTTCATGGCTGCATTCACACAAATATTACTTACCATGAGAACTAGTACACTAAAAGAGTTAGGAAGTACTACCACACCAGATAGGGTGGAAAGTACAAAAAACTAACTTGTTTCAGGTATGATGGTGGAAAAAGACATAAAGTAGTAACTATAATTCACAGCAGCTGTAACAGTGACTGTAAGGATAGCATGAATCAGGTTTAAAGAGAGCACAGGAGAGGCGGAGGTCAATTCGGAATGAGAAGGAACCTAGGTTGATCGCTAGAAGAGGTACCATTAGGGCCAGGCTGTGAAAGGTAGTGACATTTTCACTGTGTGACCGAGAATGGGTTGAAAACATGCCAGGCCAATGGTATAGCCTAAACAAGCACAGAGAAGTGTCAAAGTGCTGGGATGTTAGTCCCCTAGGACTCTGGTGCAAGCAGAGAACAGAGTACATGGAGGTTACATGGAAGCAGAGGCACAATGGGAGGTAAGACAGAAAACATAGCTGAGGCCACGTTATGAGGCTTAGATAAGCACTCTGACTTTGACAGGTGATGTTATTCAGTTTGTTGAGATTGAGTAATGTAATTACACCTGTGTTCTAAGAATATTGCAAGGGGCAACAGGGAGGTTAGATTAGAAACAGCTATTAAAAACAGGAATACCTGGCAGGTTAGGTACAAGTAATGCTACTACAATAGTCCATGGATTCCAAACTATAAAGTGTCGTTTGTTGTTCAATTAATTTTTATGTAATGGTCACTGTTCTAGGTGCTGTTGATAAAAAACAAGAATGATATGACCTCCATATCATTCAGACTGATGAGAAATAAAAAGCTCAAACATACATAAGGACAAATATTTAATAAGAAATAGTTATCTATATTAAAATAGCAAAAGTGATCTACATTAAACAGAAACATTACCTCAAAAAAATATTATCACCTGACTGTATGGGGAATACAGAAATAGGCACAGAATCATATTAAACCTACCAGTACTCTTGCCTGGAAAATCCCATGGGCGGAGGAGCCTGCTAGGCTGCAGTCCATGGGGTCGCTAAGAGTCGGACACGACTGAGCAACTTCACTTTTACTTCTCACTTTCATGCATTGGAGAAAGAAATGGCAACCCACTCCAGTGTTCTTGCCTGGAGAATCCCAGGGACGGGGGAGCCTGGTGGGCTACCCTCTACGGGGTCGCACAGAGTCGGACACGACTGAAGTGACTTAGCAGCAGCAGCAGCAGCAGTAATTGACTAGAATAGGGATCTGATTTGTCCCAGGTTAATAAGACTTCTACTCTGTGGCACTCAGCCTCCTAAGATATCATCAAGGGGAGTAGAGGGCTGGAGTCCTTAAGGAAAGAAAAATAAAACCATTTCCTCTTTGTCCCTCATAAAGTTCAAGATATTTATTAGGCCAGTGATATAAATTGCATACCTGTCTTCCCTCAATCGCTATCTCTTTTCTCTCCAACTGTGTTTATTATTTAATTATTTTACTTAGATACACTTTAGTGACTATAAAATCATGGGCACAAATCCAGTCACCACTTAGAGAACTCACTGTTACCCTGTTTCATAGCCATAAACAATCCCCTCCCCTCATTTGGTAAAAAGATTCATAAACATGTTCCTTTGATCATTTAAGACCTGGGCAAGCAGTGACGAATGATGAAAAAAACAGACATTTAGGAATTTCAGTAAAACTCACAGCGGATATCCTACTACTGATTAGTAAATAACATATTCTGAGTATCATAAAGACAGCATATTTGTAAAAGAGGAAATATGTCCTCCACAAACGTTATGGTGAATGCACTTAGGCATTTCCCAGAATGAGGAAGCATCAAGAAATTACTTCTGAAATCACTAAAAATAATATCTAAACTGTAGGAAGACAAAGACACCAACCCATAATTTAGACTAAAAATTATACTTACCCTGGAACTTCTCCTATACTGATTTAAAGTAATGACACTTTCCTTGCTTTCAGATGTAAATTTCTCAATTAAAATTCTGCTTGTTTGTGCACTCTGTGATAAAAGAAAGATAACAGTTGTAAACTATATAGTAGAATACTTTTAATTCAGAACCTATGATTACTGTTGCTACATACTAAAATGTTATTACCAAAAGAGCAATACATAGGAAAGTATAATTCTAGGAAAAAAAAACATAGATCAAAGTCCAGCTGCAGCCTTAGTATTTGGCTAAAACCCACAATATGGCTTTGGCATTGGACCTTAGCCAAACCGATACTTCTACATTATTTCTGACATTCTTGGACTCAGGACAATCAATGATCCTGTGACCTCTAGAGTGGTGTTGAATCTCTTCAGCATATTAACATCAGGATTATGAACAAAACATGCCATTTAGAGTTATTATCAATACTATTCACTGACAAACATTCTAAATATTAACTGGAATGAAAATTTCCTTAAATGCTTTATAGTTTGAATTGTATCCATCAGTTAGATTATACATATATTTATTGCTGCAACGTAAACTGCTGCAATAGTTATGATTATTATTAAATGTGCTACTTCTCTATCTTATAATCAGTGATTTGGATATATAGAAACAACTCGAAAACCTAAATTCCACAGGATTCATGGTGAAGTAAATCATGCTGCTGCTTTGTTTGATGAACTTTTTACATCTCAACTAGCATTTTAAAAATTTAAAATATTTATTCAGTAGAAAATGAACTTTTTAAAGTATCATGTAATTATTACTGAGAATGAAACAGATATGGAGAAGGCAATGGTTAATTTTAGTTATCATCAGTATTGAATTTTTGTTCATCCTCTCTGTGGTATTTTTGAAATGTAGTTATAGCACAATGCAATGTAAGAGAATTACTGGACATTGCAGAAGATACCTGGTCACTTTCATCATTATTCTTCAAAGATAAATTATGTGACGCACAAGGATTTTGGAATTATTTGGCCATATACTTACACAAAATATTCAAATATGGAGGAGTAGCAGCTATTACATTTTAAAAGAATGCTTTTAACAATAACAAAGACAAAAACCTTAACACTTTTTATATCAAAACAGCAGAACTAACAATCAATGGCTGTTTTGTAAAAAGACAATGTGGTTCATATGTTGGAACCTATCAGTATATTGCTCATACCAGCATGCCTTGAGAGGACAATTACAGTAGTGCTTACATATATATGATGTAAAAATTCTGCTCTATTACAGGAATATTGCTAAAATTAGTATGTGTGCAATAAAAGCTGGGATGCAGATGGAAATGGAAACAGTTTTGCTACCTTAAAAGTCAATTATGACTTCTACTTCTAGTTATGGCAGGCTAGGTAATCTAGGAGATCAAATCAGTCGATTCTATAGGAAATCATCCCGAAGGGCTAATGCTGAAGTTCCAATACTTTGGCTATCTGACGTGAAAAGCCAGCTCATTGGAAAAGACCCCGATGCTGGGAAAGATTGAGGGCAAGAGAAGGGTGCAACAGAGGATGGTTGGATAGCATCACTCACTCAATGGACATGAGTTTTAGCAAACTCTGGGAGATAGTGAAGGACAGGGAAGCCTGACACTACAGTCCATGGAGTCACAAAGAGTTGAACACAACTTAGCGATTGAAATGAACAACAACAAGCAATTCTTCTGAAAACAACTAGAAAGCATGTATTATGACAAAGATAATCTTCAAAGCATCAGAGCTACTAATACGATGAAGAGATACTGGGCAAAAAATATAGGAAAAGTCCAAAAACCTGAAAAGGTAAACCCAGTATTCAAAGATGCTTTTGTTCACAAAACGTTTGCCAAAACATTTGCAAATCTGAGCTGCATATGTGCAACTTTAAGGGGCAAGGGTGACAGACAGGCAAGCCCAGAGTCTCCATCAAGTATGGAAACTGATTTCATATATATATATATATATATAAAATATACAAGTATCCAAGGCTTTGGTCTCCAAAATCACTGCAGATGGTGATTGCAGCCATTAAATTAAAAGATGCTTACTCTTTGGAAGGAAAGTTATGACCAACCTAGATAGCATATTCAAAAGCAGAGATATTACTTTGCAAACAAAGGTTCATCTAGTCAAGGCTATGGTTTTTCCAGAGGTCATGTATGGATGTGAGAGTTAGACTGTGAAGAAAGCTGAGTGCCGAAGAATCGATGCTTTTGAAGTATGGTATAGGAGAAGACTCTTAAGAGTCCCTTGGACTGCAAGGAGATCCAACCAGTCCATCCTAAAGGAGATCAGTCCTGGGTATTCATTGGAAGGACTGATGCTAAACCTGAAACTCCAGTACTTGGGCCACCTCATGCGAAGAGTTGACTCATTGGAAAAGACCTTGATGCTGAGAGGGCTGGGGGAAGGAGGAGAAAGGGATGACAGAGGATCAGATGGCTGGATGGCATCACTGACTCAGTGGACATGAGTCTGAGTGAACTCCGGGAGTTGGTGATGGACAGGGAGGCCTGGCGTGCTGCAATTCATGGGGTCGCAAAGAGTCGGACACAACTAAGCGACTGAACTAACTGAAGGCTACAAGGATGTTACAGGGTTATACCCTAAGGTTAGGAATGAATGGATATAAATCAACATTTGTATAGACTTGCAGCCTAGGCTCTGTACACAGTTGTTCAAAGAAACTCAAGCCTCAACCTCAATTTTAGGCTGAACAGTACAGATATCAGGTTCTGACAAAAAATTTTCTCTAAAGGAAGGACTGCCATTCTAGGTCTCAAATATTTACTAAAAATAATGTTCTACATACAATGATAAACATTTAAAGACAAGTATACAAAAATACAAAACACCAGAATGTAAAAGAGAAAACAGACAAATTCTAAAAAGAATATAAAACCAAATTTAAACATGCAGAGAACAAATTAAATGGTATTATTAGACACAACTGAAGAATTTATGAACCTGAACTATATGACAGATCAGAAGAAATTGTATAGGATCCAGTATCAAGGGGGAAAAAGTAGTTAATACATGTTAGCCCAGAAAATGAAGGACAGAATAGACAGAGGCAAAATGTGAAGAAACAGTAACTAAAAAATTTCCATAACTGATGAAAGATATCAAACCACAGATTCAAAGATCCCAATCAGTCCAAAATATAATAAATAAGAAATCTGCAACTAGACACACCATACTGAAACTGCATGGAAGAAAAAAAACAGCTTAAAAGTAAAAAGGAGGAGGCAGAGAATTTATTATCAAAGGGTTCTTTGATTTTTTATCAAAGAAACTTCAAAGGGTTCATATTTAAGAATCAATTCTCAATAGCAATAATGGATATCAGAAAACTATGAGACATATTTAGTGTGCCAAAAATAAGTATCTGCAATAATATTATCACAAAGTAAAATATCCCTCAGCATGAAGTAATATAAAGACATTTAAAACAAAGAAAAAACAGAATTTTTACCAACTGTAGACCTCCTACTTCCCGTAAAGCAAATTCTAAAAGATATATTCTAGCAGAAGGCAAAATGATTCCAGACAGAAAGGTCTGAGATGCTTGAAAAGTAGAAAGGAAAAAAGAAAGAGATAAATTTATGGGTAAAATCTAAGGATTATCACATAAAATGATAAGAACAACATCTTCTGAATTTTAAAAGATAAGGATCTAAAAATGTATCAAAGTAAGAGCACATTAAATCAAGAAAGGGTAAATGGAATAACAAGTTTTCAAATAATTGCAGTTTCCTGGAAGAGTATAAAGGTATTGATTAATATTAGATATTGATAAGTTAAACATGTATGTTCTAGGGAGACCACCATAGGAATAAGAAACAATATATATAACTTCCAAAACAGGGATGATAAAATACAATTTATCCAAATAGTTAAAATAAAAATAAAATCAAAATATGTTATACTCAGACCAGTGAAATTTTTTTAAAAGACTTACCAAAAAAGACAAATTTAAGAAAAGAAATAAAAAAGAGAATATAAAACAAACAAAAGGCAATATCTAGCTTATGAATTTGCAAGCAAAGAAGGGGACTGCAACATTTTGGCAAATTTGCTATGTAACCAGTACTAAATTTGTCATTGTACAATTAAGTTTCATTTTGATTTCTGGGATACTACTAATTGTTAAGACCTTGTAAATTCTTCATTTTATGATGGCAGTATCTGTTTTTTAGAACAATTACATAAATTGCTTAGTTTGTCCAAATTAAAAAAAAGGGCAGCATCTATAAAAAACAAAAATCAAATGACAGGATAAAACAAAAACACCAATAACCATAATATATGTAAATAGGTAAAATTTGCTTTTAAAAAATGAGGCACACAGATCTTTGTATCTAAGTGAATTTCCCATTCAAAGGAACCAACAGTCTTTGAACAAAGGTCTGATTTCAGTTCTAGTGAATGGAAAGTGTCCTGGGCTTCTTTCTGTACCAGAAAGTCCTGTTGGATCTTTGTCCTTCTGGTCACAACCACCAAGAGCAATTTATTTTTGAACTAGCTTTGTAATGTGTTACTCCATTTTCAACAGTTCAAAGCAAATTTCTTAAAACTGCTGCAATTTTTACTTCTGTTTGGACAATTCTACCTACTCTCAACTCCCTATATTCACACTTTGATACACACAAAGACAGAAAAATCCGTGTCCATGCTTTATAAACACACAGCTTAGATAACACTATACTAATATCACGGATTCCCCTATTGTGTCAGCTCAGTTAGAAGCAGATGCTACCAATGGAGGATAAAGGGAGGAGGAGCAGTAGGCAGGGGCTGCCTTCAGACCATGATCCAACAACTGTGGAAGAGGAAGAGAGACTTTTATTCTTAAATTGAAGTGTAGATTTACAATGTTGTGTTACTTTCAAATGTACAGGACAGTGATTCAGATATTGTTGCTTAGTCGCTGTCATGTCTGACCCCATGGACTGTAGCCCACCAGGCGCCTCAGTTCTTGGGATTTTCCAGGCAAGGATACTGGAGTGGGTTGCCATTTCTTTCTCCAGGGAATCTTCTCTAGTCAGGGATTGAACACATGTCTCCTGCACTGTCAGGCAGATTCTTACCTTACCTTTGAGCCACCAGAGAAGCTCATAATCATACATCAGAAACCTTGCTAAAAAAAAATTAAATGGATGGTTTTACACTAGTGTGAGTAGAGCAATTTGAAGAGTAGAAAATTAAACATCTGTACTTGAAAACAAATGAAAAAAGATCCCTGAAAAAAATACTCAATTAACTTCTAGAAAATTTATTCTAGGGGAAAAAGAAAATTCCCCAAATATCATTAGAAATGATAAAGAAAATAATCCAACTTTAGAAATGGAGATTAAAACTAAAGCGAGACTGTATACAAACTCTGCATATAAACTTATAAATTTCAACTGAATAGATGGCTTTTTGTAAGAATATATGTTACTAATGACTTGAGAAAAAATATTACCATGAGTAACCCAAGAATTAGAAAATAAAAGGTTCTAATTGTCAAAAGTTACCTTCCCAAATAGCTCAAATGTTCCTGGACAGTGGATTCTTCTACACTTTTAAGATTATTCCTATGTTCTTTCAATTCCAGAATATTAAAAAAACGAAATGCTAACCAATGAACTTTATAAAGCAAGAATAACCTTGATAAGAGTCCAACAAAAAAATACACTACATATATATTTCACTCAGTATTTATTTTTAAAAAACAATATAATATTTAAGAATAACACATCATAATCAAGTAACGCAAGGGATGTAAAGATGTTTCAACACCAACACTGATGTTGATGGCCCCATTTCAAGCAAAGGCATATATGGACAGAATTTCTTTATGTCTGATTTATGCTATTACCCTGGTTGTTCTTTCCCTATGATTAACTTTTTTGTCTTACTCTTTTCTCATATATCTATCAGTAATCTATCTAGGATCTGATCCTACACAAATAAAATAATTCTAAATACCATTAAAACTTTATGCACAATGATGTTCATCACAGAATTATTTTAAGAGGAAAATATAAGTAGGAAGAAGATAAGGGAGAAAGGAGAAAAAAAGGAAGAGGAGGAGGAAGAAAAAGAACTTTTAACAATGAAGGAAAGTGGACCAAAAAGTGGACAGTAATTGTCTTGAGGGAGAAAAATAATACACTATTTTGGTTTTCCTCTCTTGATTTTTCTACTTTGAGACTATATGGACTGTAGCCCACCAGGCTCCTCTGTCCATGGAATTTTCCAGGCAGGAATACTGGAGTGGGTTGCCATTTGCTTCTCCAGGGGATCTTCCCAACCCAGGGACTGAACCCAGGTATCCTGCATTGCAGGCAGATTCTTTACCATCTGAGCCGCCAGGGAAGCCCTTTAAAATAAGCAGTGTAACATAAAATGCTAAACACCTTAAGAGGAGAAGAAAATGGATTAATAATTGTATTAGGTAGTTTTAAACCTTTTTAAACAATAACTAAAAATTCACTTTTAAAACAAATGAGCATATCATAAAGATCTTCTAAACACCCCAAGATGCTTTATACCTGGTCAGTCAAATAATTCTTTCGGAAAGAAAAGACTAGCTAAAGTAACATGGATAAGTCCAACCGTTTTCTTAGAAATATACCTATAAGTGTACATGTATAAGTGTACACACAGTTATAAGTTTATATGTGTATATATGTACACACATATAATATATATAATTATTTATTATATGCATACTTTCTATAGTGCCATCCAATCATTCAGTTATTGCAGTCTTTACTGACAATTTGCATAATAACTTCCAGTAAAATTTTAATATAATTAATTATACAGTTTAATTAGTAAACAATAGAGAAAAGTCATTCTGCATTTTACCTCATATTTTGGATATACGGTTTCCTTCATGACAGATACTGGAACAGAGAATTTGGGTGAAGTTAGATTCCAAAACAACTTTGTAACTCCTGGATAAGCAGACACCTTTGAAAAAAACATAAAAGGCTATTAGAAACTAATAAATAGCCCCTAGGATAAACACTCAAGCTTCTATCAAAATTAGTTCTAGTTCCTGAGAAAATGAGGTGATTGGTTCCACAGTCTCTGAAAATCTGGGAAAGACAATTGATCATACCTATAAGATTAGCAAAAATAAAAAGTCAGCAGTTTCAAGCGAGGCCGAGGATGTGGGAAACTAGTAAAATCACACTAGAGGCAAATTGGTCATTTCTAGCGAAATAGAAAATGTACATGCCACACAATCCAACAATTTCACTTCTAGCTATATAGTCTAAGGAAATTCTTTCACATATGCATGAGGAGATATGTGCAAGGATGGCGATGCAGCATATGAAATAGCAAAATCTTAGCCCAATCTAAATGTCAGTTAACAAGTAGATGAATAAAAGGTAGTACATTCATTTAACTAAACACTGTAAAGACATTCCAGCACAAACATTATCAACCATAGATGGATCTTAGTAGCATATTATTTAACAGTAAAATAAGCATGATTTAGAAAGATAGCTACAAGTCACGTCATTTATAGAAATGTTCCTAGAACACACAGAACTACAGGATTTATTGTTTAGGGTCACAAGTACACCTAATAAAGCAAAAAATCATGGAGTGGGGAAAAAAAAACCACAATTGTAACAGTAACTGTCCCTGGGAAAAAAGGAAGAGAAATGGAAATAAGAAATACAAGAGGACTTAATCTGTTCTTTAAATGTCTTTTACAAAAACTGAAACAAGTATTACAAAATGTTAATTACAAATACACATGCAGTCATGTAGTTTGGTTTCTGTATTTGTTTCTTTTAACTTTTTCCAAATAAAAGTTGAAATTTTTAAAAAATTATTTGGGAGGTCAAGAGGAATCCCACAATGAAATGTGGAATATAACAAAACAATCTAATTCTATATATGAACCTATCTCAATAAAAGGGGGAAGAAAAAAATTGCTGACCTTAGTAACTTTGGAAATGAGTAAAGTATATAACACTAAAGGCAAAAGAAACTGTACGTAGTACTACACTTTATTTGATAAGGTTATTTTCCACAAGAATATGGGTAAATAATTCTGATATTTCTATACTGGAATTGAATAACTAGGTAAATGGATGGAGTGTGGGGGCAACCAGGTTTGTCACTAACTATTGGGAGTTTAAAGATTAAGCAGGGGAGGAGGTTAGAATGATCCATGTGGTCGTGAATTAGAGGTGGAGACATCAGTATGAACTCGTGAATAGCTTGAGTTAGACAAAGATGGCTACATATAGAAATATCACATTATAGGCATTTATTATGTATATTAAAATATGTGTATTTATAGGAAGGAGTTAGAATACAGACATGTATTTGTGTGGGCTGAGAAGGCCTAGAAGCAACAGAGACCTGGTGGCAATAAGCACATCCAAAGGCCAGATCTTAGTTTCTAATTACATTCTCCAATTAAGGGAACTGAGACTTCCTATAGAAATGGCTGATTCTGTGGCCTGACACAGGAAATACGCAAGATGAGCCTGGAACATCAGTAGTGCCAGTAATTAAAGTTAAAAAAAATTCCACAGTGATAGGGTCTGTCAAAGGGACACAGGAGACAACTGAAGGAGCTCTCAATGACCAAAGCTCAGTCTTAGCAAAATAATAATAGTATTAGAGTATAAGTCGGGCTTCCCAGGTGGCTCAGCAGTAAAGAATTTGCCTGCAGTGGAGGAGACTTAGGAGACACTGGTTCAGTCCTTGAGTGGAGAAGATCCCCTGCAGAATGGCATGGTAACCCAACTCCAGCATTCTTTCCTGGTGAATCCCATGAACAGAGGAGCCTGGTGGGCTACAGTCCAGGGTTGCAAAGGGTCAGACACGATCGAAGCGACTGACCACAACTCAAAGTATAAACAACTATGAGTCTTACTGATTGAATAGGAAGAAGAGACATCCTGTCCGGGTGAATTCAAATTAGTTTTTATAGATAATCTGCCCTCAAGGAGATGAAGCATGGCTCTTTGTTTCTTAAGTGTGGGCTATATATAGCAACTTCTTTCCAGACTACAGTATGGAAAGTGAGCAAAAAAGAAAAACTTCCCAGTGAAGAAATTTGGCAGACACTGCCTCAGCCGGACAATTAAGGTCAACATCAACAATGGTAAGTCACATTGGTAATATGTACTCTGGATATGATATGATGAAAATGGTACCTTACCTCAGTGGTCTTCCTCCCAAAATCACATAACACACAATCAAATCAAAAAGAACATCATGTGAGACTTTGCTAGTGGTCCAGTGGTTAATACAATACAGTGGTTAATTGCAATACAGGGGATGCTGGCTGAGGAGCTAAGATCCCACATGCCACAGAGCAACTAAGTCCATACAATATCACTAAGAGCAGAGGCAGCCAAATAAAAAGTAGATATTTGGGGAATACTCTACAAAATACCTGACAGTACTCCCCCAAACTGTCAAGGTCATCAAAACAAGGAAGTCCCAGGAACTATCACCGCTGAGAGAAGCCTAAGGAGACATGGCAACTGCATGTAACGTGGTATCCACTTCTACCCTGGAACAGAAAAAGACATTACCCTGATGCTGGGAGGGATGGGAGCAGGAGGAGAAGGGGACAACAGAGGGTGAGATGGCTGGATGGCATCACTGACTCAATGCACATGAGTCTGAGTGAACTCCGGGAGTTGGTGATGGACAGGGAGGCCTGGCGTGCTGCGATTCATGGGACCACAAAGAGTCAGACAAGACTGAGCGAATGAACTGAACTGAACTGACTGAAGGAAATCCAAATTAAGCATGGATCTTAATTAATCATAAAGTATAAATATTGGTTCATTGGTTTGAACAAATGTATCATACAGCTGTCAGATGTACTGGTAGTTTTCTAGGGCTACTGTAGCAAATTACCATTGGATGGCTTAAAACAACAGAAATTAATTCTCTGAGTTCTGGAAACAAGAAGCCCAAAATCAAAATGTTGGGAGGGCCATGCTCTCTCTGAATACTATAGAGAATTCTGCCTTGCCCCTTCCTAGCTTCTAGTGGTTGCCAGCCACCCCTGGCATTCCTTGGCTTACAGCGGCATTGCTCCAATTTGCTTCTATCAGCTCATGGCGTTCTTCCCTGTGTGTCTACGTGTTCACAGGGTTTTCACCTCTTATAAGGACAGTCATATTGAATTTAGACACGTAGAGCTTACCCTAAATCCAAGATGATCTCATTCCAAGATTCTTAATTACATCTGCAAAGACTCTATTTCCAAATAAGGTCACATTCACAGATATCATGGTTAGGATCTGGATATATCTTTTGGGTGTGGAAAGGGAAATGGCAACCCACTCCAGTATACTTGCCTGGAGAATTCCATGGACAGAGAACCCTGGTGGGCTATAGTCTATGGTGTTGCAGAGAGTCAGACACAACTGAGCGACTGAGCACATATCTTTTGGGGACCACTATTTAACCATCAATTCAGTTCAGTTCAGTCACTCAGTCGTGTCTGACTCTTTGCAACACGCCAGGCCTCCCTGTCCATCACCAACTCCTGGAGTTCACTCAGACTCACGTTCATCAAGTCCATGATGCCATCCGCCATCTCATCTTCTGTCATCCCCTTCTCCTCTTGCCCCCAATCCCTCCCAGCATCAGAGTCCTTTCCAATGAGTCAGCTCTTCGCATGAGGTGGCCAAAGTACTGGAGCTTCAGCTTTAGCATCATTCCTTCCAAAGAAATCCCAGGGTTGATCTCCCTCAGAATGGACTGGTTGGATCTCCTTGAAGTCCAAGGGACTCTCAAGAGTCTTCTCCAACACCACAGTTCAAAAGCATCAATTCTTCGGCACTCTGCCTTCCTCACAGTCCAACTCTCACATCCATACATGACCACAGGAAAAACCATAGCCTTGACTAGACGGACCTTAGTCGGTAAAGTCATGTCTCTGCTTTTGAATATGCTATCTAGGTTGGTTATAACTTTTCTTCCAAGGAGCAAGCGTCTTTTAATTTCATGGCTTCAGTCACCATCTGCAGTGATTTTGGAGCCCAAAAATATAAAGTCTGACACTGTTTCCACTGTTTCCCCATCTATTTCCCATGAAGTGATGGGACCGGATGCCATCATCTTAGTTTTCTGAATGTTGAGCTTTAAGCCAACTTTTTCACTCTCCTCTTTCACTTTCAACAGGAGGCTTTTTAGCTCCTCTTCACTTTCTGCCATAAGAGTGGTGTCATCTGCATATCTGAGGTTATTGATATTTCTCCCTCCAATCTTAATTCCAGCTTGTATTTCTTCCAATCCAGCATTTCTCATGATGTACTCTGCATAGAAGTTAAATAAGCAGGGTGACAATATACTGCCTTGACATACTCCTTTTCCTATTTGGAACCAGTCTGTTGTTCCATGCCCAGTTCTAACTGTTGCTTCCTGACCTGCATACAGATTTCTCAAGAGGCAGGTCAGGTGGTCTGGTATTCCCATCTCTTTCAGAATTTTCCACAGTATTTACCCATCATTATTGTATTAATATAATAATAGGGGGAACAGAGTGGGAAATCTCCATACTGTCTTTGTAATTTTTCTGGAAGTCTAAAACTATTCTAAAAAATAGAGTCTATATCAATAAAATAATAATAATAAACAATAAAAGAAAAAAATTTTAATAGTTGGAAGTGAAAAAATTAATCAGGCATTCATGACAAGATTTGAAGAATTGCAAGTTTTTTAAATTATAGCTGTTTGAGTCCATGGTATTCCTGGTAATTATGTTTGCCTTAACTTTCACTAACTCTGAGTAATACTTAATTGGACCAAACATTTTCCCCAACAAGATTTGTGGCTTCCCTGGTAGCTCAGGTGGTAAAGAATTTGCCTTCAATACAGGAGACCACAGTTCAATCCCTGGGTCAGGAAAATCCCCTGGAGAAGGGAATGGTCACCCACTCCAGTATTCTTGCCTGGAGAATTCCATGGACAGAGGGCTGGCAGGCTAGTCCATGGAGTCACAAAGACTCCATGGTGGAGTCCATGGAGTCACAAAGACTTGGACACAACTGAGCAACTAAGCACGCAAGCACCCATGAAATTTAACAGAATTCCCTAGTGGCTCAGCAGTGAAGACTCTGTCTGCAATGCAGGAGACCTGGATTCGATCCCTGGGTCAGAAAGATCCCCTGGAGGAGGATATGGCAACGCACTCTAGTACTCTTGCCCAGAGAACCCCATGGACAGAGAAGCTTGCTAGGCTGCAGTCCCTAGGGTTGCACAGAGTCAGACACGTCTGAAGCGAGTAAGCAGCAGCAGCGTGAAACCTTAACAGCCACCATCTCCTGGAGCATAGCTGTTATACAGACTTTAAGAGTAATATCCAAAGACCCAAACACAGTAAATAAAGATTCACAATTATAAGCGGATACTGAGTCTTCACCACTTTTATTTCTCAACTAGATCACATTTCTTCTCTACCAACAGAGTATTTATTTAGAGAAAGGTAGATTTTTTCAGATGCTATGTTCATTTGTCTACCATAGAAATTCAAAATTGTTTCCATCTCACTCATCCTCAGTTTTGGTGGACACATTGCATCCCTTTATGCTGTATAGACCTAGAGCCAGGAATTCCTTGATAAAAGATGGAAAACTCTTCCAAAATCAGTTGAAAATTCTTCTTCCAAAGATCACCTAGAAATTAAGAGTTCAGATATTCAAATGATATATCACATACAATGTGGTAAACCTTTCCTTGTAGTAGATAGACTTTCAGCAGCTTGAGCATCTAGAATAAAATTATTCCCCTAGAAGAAAGTAATATATAAGCCTCTAAATGGAAAGGAAGAAAAATCTATCACTAAACAGCACTATTTTGTTCTCAAGGAAAAGCACCCATGCATTTTCAGGAGAGATTTGTCAAATTAAACTAGCAAAGAAACACTCATCATGGTATACTGGTTTCCCCAATAATCCTCACAACTTTCTAAGAGAAAATCAGGAAAACAGAAGCAGCTAGATTGGTGGCTGTTAGAACTTGATTGCACAGCAAATTGAATTACTAACTATAATTTAGTAATTATAGAGCAGGGCTTCCCTGGTGGCTCAGATGATAAATAATCTGCCTACAGTATAGGAGGCCCAGGTTCAGTCCCTGGGTTGGGAAGATCTCCTGGAGACAGGAATGGCAACCCTTCAATATGCTAGCCTGGAGAATTCCATGGACAGAGGAGCCCAGTGGGCTACAGTCCATGGGGTCGCAAAGAGTCAGACACGACTTAGTGACTAACATAAATACACACACACAACTATAAAGCAAGCTAGGTTAATTAGTTTAACACCACCTGCACAGCCCCTAAGGTTACTATGTATATTACAACCCAATGTAATAACCACATTCATACTAAAGACCCAATAGTTTCAGATTTCAAATGCAACAAACATTTTTAGCTGTACAAATGATCATTTAATACACATTCTTTTTAACTAAGTTTAATTTTTTAGCACTGGTCCAACAACCATAATTTTTATTAAATTTTTAAGCTAATTATAAATTCACATGCAGTTTTAAGAAATAATACAGAGACTATCTTACCCAGTTTACCTCAAAGGTAATATCTTGCAAAACTGTGGTACAGAATCACAAATATTGACATTGGTATAGTTAAGATATAGACATTTTCATCACCATAAGTGATCCCATGTTGTCTTTTATAAACACACTCCACTCATTCCCACCTTCCCATCCCGAAACCCTGGAAAACCCGAATGTGTCCTGCATTTCTATAATTTTGTCATTTCCTGAATGTTACATAAGAGTATCATCCAGTGTGTCATGTTTTGGAATTGGCTTTTTCCAGCATAAGTCTCTGAAGATTTATCCTTAGTTCTGCAACATGCTTAATAGTACTGATAGTTGCATGTTTATTTTGATTTTTTAACTGTCAAACTATTTCAGGGGTCTGAGAAGGGAGTTTTGTAGGCCTTTACTTTCCTTAACATTATAGAGTTATTCAAATTATCTATTAATGCTTCATAGTGAGTGAGTTGTGGTAGTCTGTGTTTTTTGAGGAAGTGCTCTGTTTTGTCTAAGTTGTCAAATTCATGTGTGTAGAGTTGTTTATACTGTTCATGGGGTTCTTGAGGCAAGAATATTGGAAGTGCTTATATAAACTGCTTACATTAACAACTGGAGTTGCTTATTGTACTGGCTTACTAGTCTTTTGATGTCTGTAGTGATATCTGCTTCATTTCCAATATTAATAATTTGTGTCTTTTCTGTTTCGTATCAGCTTTGTAGAGATCAATTTTTTGTAAGAATTATTCTGTCTCAGTGATTTTTCTCTACTGTTTTCATGTTTCCAGCTTCAGTGATTTCTGCTCTTCTTATTCTTTTCCATTGCTTGCTTTTGGTTTATTTGGCTCTTCTTTTTCTAAGTTCTTGCAGGGGGAGTTTAAATTAGTGATTTGAGACTTCTCTTTTTTAATTGTAAGCATTTTGTGTTATAATTTTCCCTATTGGCATTATCTCTGTTCCACAAATTATGATAATTTACATTTTCATTTTAATTCAGTTTAATTGGTTTTCAAAATACTTTTTAAATCCCTTGAGACGTCCTCTTTAACCTATGAATTAATTATACCTGTATTGTTTAGACTCCAACAGTTTGGAGATTTTTCTGTTATCTATGTTATTGTATCTAGTTTGATTTCATTATGGATTTATCTTGGTATATCTTCTGCAGGAACTCAAAAAGAATAAGTATTCTGCTCTGATTTGGTGTAGTGGTCTGTACATTTCAATTAGATCCTGTTAGTTGATAGAGTCATTGATTTTTCTGTATCCCTGCTGATTTTCTAGTGTTCCACCAACTATTTAGAGAGGAGCATTGAAGTCTCCAATTATAACTGTGGAACTGCCTATTTCTCCTTTCAGTTCACCAGCTTTTGCTTCACATGTTTTATAATTCTGCTGTTTTGTGCACATGCTTTTTAAGACTACTATGTCTTCCTGGCGGGTTGACATTTTTGTCATAATTGTAATCCCCTTCTCTGTCTCTAGCAACTGTCTTTGCTGAGAGGTCTACTTTATCTGATATTAACATAGTCACTCCTACGTCTCTTTGATTAATGTTGGTATGACTTATCTGTTTTATTCTTTTACTTGCAGCCTCTCTAAATCATTATATATGAAGTCAGTTACTTGCAGATAGTAAATAGTTGGGTCATTTCTTTTAATCCACTCTGCATTCCCTGTCACTTAATTGGCGTATTTAGACCAATAATGTATTTAAGTTAGGGATTTCATCTGTTGTTTCATTTTTTGTTTTCTGCTTGTTCTCTCTGGTTTCTCTGTTTTCTTTCCCCTGCTTTCCTTTTACATGGACATATTTTAGAATTCCACTTTTATTTATCTGTGGTGTTTATGAACATGCCTCTTATAGATTTTTAGTCTTGTGTTACATTATATAAACATAACTTATCAAAGTCTACTGATGTCTGCACTTTATCAGTTCAAGGGTGTGTAAATCTACCTTCTTTTATGTCTCCTTTCTCTATTTATAATACAGTTGTCTTAAATATTTCCTCTGTATACATTTAATGGTATGGTAATTTTTGCTTCAACCGACAGACATAATTTAGAAAACTCAAAATAAGGAAAATTCTTTATTGCATTTACTCACATTTTTGCTTTACTCGTTTTTGTTCCTTCTAGATATCCAAGATTTCATCTTTCATCATTTAAGAACGTGCTCCAGACTTTCTTTCAGGGTAAGTCTGTTGGGTGACAAATTCTCTTACTTTCCTTTCATCTGGAAATGTCTGGATTCCCCTTCATTCCTGAAGGGTATCTTCTCTGGATATATAGGACCCAGGGCATACCGTTCTTTTCTTTCAGCATTTGAAAAATGTTCTGCCACTTACTTCTGGCCTCCATGGTTTCTGATGAGAAATCCATTATCACTCAAACTGTTTTTCTCCTGTGGGTAGCGTATGGTTTCTCTCTTGCTGCTTTCAAGATTCTTTTCTTTGTCATTAGTTTTCAGAAGTTTGACTATTAAGTGACTTGGTTCATATTTCTTTGGACTTTTTTCCTGCTTGGAGTTTGCTCAGCTTCCTGAATATGTAGGTTTAAGTCTCACTAAAATGGGGAAGTTTCCAGTCATTATTTCTTCCTAAACATTTTCAGTCACCCCTCTTCTTTTTCTTCTCCTTCCAGTGCTGTGATAACACAAATGTTAGATCTTTTACTTTAGTCCCACAATTAACAGACTCCTGAGGATCTGTTAATTGTTTTTTTTTCTTTAGTCTATTTCTCTTGGTTGCTCAGACTGGATAAATTTTACTATTTTATCTTCAACTTCACTTCCTATCTCCTCCATTCTACTTTTGAGCCCATCTGCCAAGCATTTTACTTCGGTTATTATATTTTTTCAATTCTAAAATGTCTTCGGTTTCTTTACTAAGTATCTTCAATGATTTTTACTAAGACTTTCTATTTCCTTTCTAAATCTTCCTATTTTTAAAAAAAAATTTTCAAGTGTGTTTATAATTATCACTGAATCATATTTAGGATGATGGCTTTAAAATCATTGTCAGACAATTCTAACATTTCTGTCATTTAAATGATAGCATCTATTGATTACCTTCTTATATTCAGTTTGAGACTTTCCTAGTTCTTGGGATGGATTAGTAATTTTCGATTGAAATTCAGATACTTTGCTATGAGATTCCTGATCTATTTAAACCTTCTGTTCCAGCTGACAGTCTGCTGGGCCTCCTCTGATACCACCACAGTGGGGAGGGAGAGAAGTGGCTCATTACTACTAGGTGGGGATGCAAGTCCAGGATCCCGTGTGGCATCAACTGACACCATAGAAGGGAAACCTCATGACCACTCTACCAAAATGAAAGTCCCAGCCCCACACAGCCTTCTTCAACAGCACCCTGTCAGAGGCGTGACACTGCCTTCTTATACTCTGTGGCACAGTGGTAAGGAATCGGTCTGCCAATGCAAGAGATGCTGGTTCAATCTCTGGGTTGGGAAGATCCCCTGGAGAAGGGAATGGCAACCCACTCCAGTATTCTTGCCTGGAGAATCCCAAGGACAAAGGAGACTGGCAGGCTACAGTCCCTGGAGTCCCAAAGAGTCAGACACAACTGAGCACACACATTACATACTTTGTCAAGAGCAAAAGTCTAGTTTTCCTACAAGGCCTTTGCTGGTAGAAGTGAGGGAAGGACCAGGGCCACCATTTTTTCTGTGATGTTTGACTAGGGTTGCTGTTGTTTAAAAATTGTGTCGTGCTAGGCTGCCTCTTTCCTGGTTCTTTGGCTAAATGAGTAGGCTTTGTTTGGACTCCCTTGTGTCTTTACCTAATTTTCTTTCCAGGTTACCAGGTTTTTTTAACCTGAAATTATAAAAAGAATTTATCAAAGGATATATGAGGCAAAAAAGGAAACTCAAGGAACTAACCTGCCGCCGTGTCATTTCCTGGATCCCAGAGTTCCTAGTTAGAGTCTGTCTCTCCACCTTTCAGATCCGTCCTGTTTGTAACATCTGCTTTTCACTTGTACTTCGCAGGAAGAATAGGAAAAAGAACTTCCACTGAACCATTCACAGCAGTGGAAGTCTCATAACCAAGCTTCAAGAAACTACCTGTTGTATGTGTGTTAAGTTGCTTCAGTCATGTACGACTCTTGGCAACCCCATGGACTGTAGTCTACCAGGCTCCTCTGTCCTTTGGATTCTCCAGGCAAGATACTGGAATGGGCTGCCATTTCCTCCTCCAGAGGATCTTCCCAACCTAGAGCTCAAACCCACGTCTCTTATGTCTCCTGCATTGGCAGGCAGGTTCTTTACCAACTGTGCCACCTAGGAAGCACATTATCAAACACGAATAGCCATAACTACGTTTAAAGGCTGTTAAAATAATCTCTCCTTTTTCAACTACATATCTGCATGAAGCCAGAATTTTCCTCATATAGTTCAGTCAAAACAACTTATCGCAAAATTGAATGCAGAAGCAAGCATAAGAATCCAGCTGTCATCTATTAAGCCAAGCACTAGAGATTTGCAAAAAAAAACAACTGCAGTTTTATACTACTTCTTTGTTTTAAAAAAATATAACTATTTTTCATAAAAAATATAGCATGTTAACATGTATTATTTTAGTACTGTTATTTTGCATTTAGAAAATAAACACTTTAGCATTTTCCCAGTTTTAACTTCCAACATTGAAAATGTCAATAGAGACAAGCCACATAAATAATTATTGAAGTCCTCAATAATTTTTAAGAACATAAAAAAGGGTCCTGAAACCAAAAAGTTTGAGAGTCTATGAGATAGAGAAAACTAATATTAAAGGAAGCTCTTACTTCCTCTCCTAAGAGTTGTAACTGTGGTTTGTGAGCACTCTGGCCAGTTCCTGGTGTCAGTTCAGGCAGTATCCCTGGTCTTGTTGGAAAGACAGCAGCATATTCTTGACTGACATCCATAACCGGAGCCCCGTGCAGTATCCTACAGTGTGAAAAAAAATTTTTTTTAAGTCATTGATAAAGCAACAGGTATTTACCCTCATTTTATATCTCTATGAAATAAACACATTGACATTTGATATCTACACTAAATGAGACTTCACTGGTGGCTCAGCTGGTAAAGAATCAACCTGCCAACGCAGAAGACACAAGAGATGCAGGTTCGATTCCTGGGTCAGGAAGATCCCCTGGAGAAGGGAATGGCTACTCACTCCAGAATTTTTGCCTGGAGAATTCCATGGACAGAGAGCCTGTCGGACACAACTGAGAGCACACGCATGCAAGCATCTATGCTAAATCGATATTGTGCAGAAGTCAGATAATTCAAAAGGGGGAATAACTCAAAAATAATTCATGTTTGCTTCTGAATGTACTTTAGTAGTAACCTTTTGGTGGCTTTGTTTTATAATATAATAATAATAAATTCACTCTACAAAAGTCTCATTACAACAGAGGTAAAAAGTTCTCTACCTTCTGATTCCTAACCTGCTCCCCACTCCAAGCTCATGGGAAATGGTTTCATTTCTTAGCCCAAGGCAAAGCATCACCCTAAGCAGAACTGCCTGCTCACATTAAGGTTTTTCTTTCTTGATTCATATCTTGCCAGGAGGAACAAGAAACTGTTAGGGCATTAGGTCTTTACTTCTGGGCTACCAACTACATATAGGGCTTCCTTAGTGGCTCAGAATGTCTTCCCTGTAGCTCAAAAGGTAAAGAATCTGCCTGCCAATGCAGGAAATGTGGGCTCGATCCTTGGGTTGGGAAGATCCCCTGGAGAAATAAATGGCAATCCACTCCAGTAATCTTGCTGGAGAATCCTATGGACAGAGGAGGCTGGTAGACTACAGTCCATGGGGTCACAAAAGTGTCAGGCACAACTCAGCAACTAACTATATATACATAAGAAGAATATACATAGGAGGTTTAAAACTTTTATCAACAAAAGCCTGAATTAAACCAAGAGATGAGGTAAATCAAAATCTGAAGGCAAAATGTGTCATTAATGACTGACTTACAGATGGCTTGAAATAACATTAATTTTTGTATTATAACACTGTACAAAATATATACAATGAGTATAAAGTGGAACTACACTGACCATATTTCAATTTCACTTGAAAGTAGAGCCAATGTTCCCTCGAACGTCTTGGTATACCATTATCTGAACAGATAATCACTTTAGAGCCACCAAATATGAAAACCAAGCACACACATACCAAACCGACTGCACTTAACAATATGCTGAAATCCTCAGATTTTATCATATCAACCAGCTCTTAAAAATCAGGCCCACCCAAAGCTCGGCTGGAGAAGACAGGGCTTTGCCAAACTAGGTTCATGGGGGGAAAAAAGCTTCCTATCTCACCCAGTTAAATATCTGAATTCAAAGAGAAGGTAAAGCTCACAGTGGCTTATAACACACTGTCATTCGACATCCAATCCAATATGCTTTCCCAAACTGCTGAGGATGGAGAGGTGACGACTCTCCTGTAGCCAGTGTCTGAGATGTCTTAGGATCTACTAACCAGATGCACTCACATACAATCTAGAAGAAGGCTCTGATGTTCCCGCTGGCAAGCAGTCATGGCAATACTGACTTCTTCTGTAGCAGCCTTCTGGTTACATCTTCTGTGGGTAGGCTTTTTTGCCAGTGAATGTTTCAAACAGACATGGCATATCTCCAGAGCCAAAAGCTGTGGCAGGAGAGGCCACACGATCTCTGAGTCTAGCTAAAGTGGTATGTTGCCAAGGTTGGCCTCTAGCTTTCCCACCTTCCTAACTCTACCAGAAGGAGGAGCAGGCATGGAAGCCAGTTAAACATGCTATATGAGTCCTCTCTGTAAAGTCCAGACTGCCTAGAGCCCGTTCTTCCAATCTTTCCATTGATTTTACAAGCATCATATTCCCATTACCAGATTCCTTTATGCTTAAAATAGCTAAAAATGTTTCTTTTTTTTGCAACTGGATCCTCACTGATATATCCAGAAAAAAACAAAACGGCAGGATATTGCATTGTCGAGAATAATGAGCCAAGAGAGTACATACAGGAAGAGCAGGGAGGAGAGGGGTGACTTGAGAAGCTACCTTGAGGCGCTGCTGTACGTTTATCTGGCCCTAAGCCAAAGCTTTTGACTGTGTGGACCACAACAACTCTGGAAAATTATTAAAGAGATGGGAATACCAGACCACCTGACCTGCCTCTTAAGAAATCTGTATGCAGTTAGAACTGGACATGGAACAACAGAATGGTTCCAAATTGGGAAACAAGTATGTCAAGGCTGTATATTGTCCCCTGCTTATTTAACTTCTATGCAGAGTACATCATGAGAAACGCTGGGCTGGAGGAAGCACAAGCTGGAATCAAGATTGCCAGGAGAAATATCAATAACCTCAGATATGCAGGTGACACCACCCTTATGGCAGAAAGCAAAGAAGAACTAAAGAGCCTCTTGATGAAAGTGAAAGAGGAGAGTGAAAAAGTTGGCTTAAAGCTCAACATTCAGAAAACGAAGATCATGGCATCCAGTCCCATCACTTCATGGCAAATAGATGGGGAAACAGCAGAAACAGTGACAGACTTTATTTTAGGGGGCTCCAAAATCACTGCAGATGGTAACTGCAGCCATGAAATTAAAAGATGCTTGCTCTTTGGAAGAAAAGTTATGACCAACCAAGACAGCATATTAAAAAGCAGAGATATTAGTTTGCCAACAAAGGTCCAACTAGTCAAAGCTATGGTTTTTCCAGTAGTCATGTAAGGATGTGAGAGTTGGACTGTGAAGAAGGCTGAGCACCGAAGAATTGATGCTTTTCAACTGTGGAGTTGGAGAAGACTCTTGAGAGTCCCTTGGACTGCAAGGAGGTCCAACCAGTCCATTCTGAAGGAAATCAGTCCTGAATAGTCATTGGAAGGACGGATGCTAAAGCTGAAACTCCAATACTTTGGCCACCTGATGTGAAGAACTGACTCATTTGAAAAGACCCTGATGCTGGGAAAGATTGAAGGCAGGAGGAGAAGGGGATGACAGAGGATATGCTTGGATGGCATCACTGACTCAATGGCCATGAGTCTGAGTGAACTCTGGGAGTTGGCGATGGACAGGGAGGCCTGGCATGCTGCAGCCCATGAGGTCACAAAGAGTCGGACACAACTGAGCAACTGAACTGAAGCCAAAAACAAAGTGGTCAGGATCATTTACATAATTACTGTCTTTTCATATCCCAAATGTGCATAAAAAAAAAAAAACAAACAAACAGAAATTCTGATTGGTTGGAAGGAAAGTGAGAGAGGTCATTGGACATTTTAAAGTGCTAGCTAGTTCTGGTAGATATGAACTTAATGGAAAGGCTACCCAAGGTTAGCAACTATTCCTGCCTGACAAAAATATATCATTTGCTTTGAAATTTTTGTCCGAATTTTCCCTGCTTCCTTCTTAATTTCCAGAGAAAAGAACGATTCCTTTTGAGAGATCCCCCCTTTGGAGATCACCACTATCTCAGTGGTTCAGACTGAAAATCTCTTCATCTCCAACCTCTCCCTCATCCCAGCAGTAATCACTAGTCCTGACTCTTCTCCCTGCAGTGTCTCTCCACTCTGTTGCATTCTTCTCTCAACTGAGTCATGTGATAACATCTTTGCTGTCCCTCACTTCCAAACTTTCCCTCCTCTAATCCATGCCCAGACTGGTACCAAAGTTATTGTCAGTTACCCTCTTCCAAATACTTTAATGACTACATACACACACAAGCTCCTGGCCTGGCCGTTAGGGTCCTCCGCACCTGGGCATCACCTCCTTTACCAACTCTACTTCCCTCCTCAATACCCAGCCCAATCTTTCACTGCGCAAAAGATGCTCTAGATTACTCCAGCTGTTGCAGGAGAGACAGGGAAACTGAACTACAATACAAGGCGGCTATGAAAACACTGAAAAGACGACTCAGGTCTCAACTATTCCATGGGGCCTTTACAAATGTCCCTCTGCCCAGCAAAAATTCATCTTTGCCTCTCTAGTTTCCTGGTGCATTTGATCTGCAATTTCATTATAGAATATGCTGCATTTTGTTCTGTGTGTTTTTCACAGCAGATTACAGGCTAGTTGAGGTGGGGGAAGACAGATTCTTATTCATTTCCTGTCTCCCATGAATACAGTAGATACTGAATACATATTGTTTAACACTGTGCTTGAAAAATCCCACAGCCAAAGCCAGTCCAGACCATGTCCTGAGAAACTGAGAATAATGGGTTGGCATGATGTACTACATTGATTCTCAAGGTGTATTCCATAACCAGCATCATTAGCACCACATAGGAACTTGTTAGAAATTAAAATTCTTAGTCCCAGCAAAAGGTCTGGGGAGAAGCCCAGCCTTCTGTGTTTTAACCAGCCCTACAGTTAATTCTGATGCACAATGAAGTCTGAGAAGCACTGATGCACTGCAGGCTTTCCCAGCAGTCTGATGATAAGAATATTCTGGGATGCTTGTCAGATCTATAGCTCCCCAGATTCTTCCTCTGGAGATTCTAGTTCAGTCGGTTTGGGATAGAGACCAAGATCACTTAAACACTCCAGGGGGTCCTTATCCTCAGGAGAAGCCTAAAAAGCACTGTTACAGTGAGAAGAGCTAGGCTTTGGAATGAAGTTAAAAACCAGGATTTTAGCTTTAGTTTGGTCTCTTGATGTGCTGTGTTGGGTAAGTCATTTTTCTTTCTTAAGGCTCTGTTTTCTCATCTGTGAAGAGCAACAGTGATGGGATCTTTCAGCATCTAATGCTTAAAAATAATATATGTAACAAGTTTGCACAAAGTTCAGAAAAATACATTAAGTAGTTGATATTACAATCATTTTTATTATTATGACTGAAAGGACTGAATGAAGCAAGCAAACCCATCTCTCTCAGAGCGAGTTAAACTTCCTTCTCAGTCAACATTGATCTCCCATGGGGCCAGAGATATAAAATAGTGTTCTTATTACAAGTTAAAAGAAGTTTGGGGAACATTTGCTCTAGGCTGTGAGCACTCTTAAAAATCTTCACCCACATCTTTTATGACTTACATAAAAGTGCGGGCTGCATCCTGTGAGGCAGGTTCTCCCTCCAGCAACCCTCTACCCTCCCTGGTGTGACTCTAACAATGGAGAAGTTACACATCATATCCTCCCTATCCTTTCCTCAGAAAATTCATTGTGCTCCTTGGGGTACTAAGCCTGGGGAGCATTCACAGGATAAAGCTCACAGTCATTTTTATGCAACTCAGAGAAGATGTGTTCAGGGATCGTTTGAGCGTTCATGCAAAAAGTTTTGTCAAAGTAATACTTACATTCAATACTCTATCCCAAACACCATTTCTTTAAGGAGCTATAGCAAGCCATTAAGTTGATTGCACAATCCACTTACTGAGTCACAATCAACAACTTAGAAAACAGTAACTTAAAAGAAAGAGTACTCCAGTACTCTTGCCTGGAAAATCCCATGGAGTCACACTCCATGGAGTCGCTACTAGTCGGACACGACTGAGCAACTTCACTTTCACTTTTCACCTTCATGCACTGGAGAAGGAAATAGCAACCCACTCCAGTATTCTTGCCTGGAGAATCCCAGGGATGGGGGAGCCTGGTGGGCTGCCGTCGATGGGGTCACATAGAGTCGGATAGGACTGAAGCGACTTAGCAGCAGCAGCAGGTCTAGAAAAGATTTTAAGAGCTCACCTTCTTGAAGATACTAATCTACAAATAATTTTGCTGAGTAAAGTCTTTAAAATCTATAGCAGAGATAATGCATATTTTCAATACTTTAAAAAATTCAGGAAATATAGTCTTCAATAAAATAATAAGTCTAAAGAATAAGAGTAGAACTATGCAGAATCTTTTATACAAATATAATTAGGGAGGGGGGAATTTTATTTTAATCATTGTAACTTCATTGCTACATGCAAACAGTGACATCTGGTGGAATGACACTGCTTTGCTTTCAGACATTTTTGTGTGAAAGTCGCTCAGTTGTGTTGACTCTGCGACCCCATGGAGTGTGACCCCATGGACTATACAGTCCATAGAATTCTCCAGGCCAGAATACTGGAGTGGGTAGCCATTTCTTTCTCCAGGGGATCTTCCCAGCCCAGGGATCGAACCCAGGTCTCCTGCTTTGCAGGCGGATTTTTTTACCAGCTGAGCCATCAAGGAAGCCTAAGAACACTGGAGTGGGTAGCCTATCCCTTCTCCAGTAGATCTTCCCAACTCAGGAACTGAACCTAGGTCTCCTGCATTGCAGGCAGATTCTTTACCACCTGAGCTACTAGATGCTGGCAGATATGAAATCAGGCAAATTTCCCAATAAATTTTTTGGCGTTTCCATATAAAAACAAAAATATACTAATCTCATCAATATTTATAATGTGTACTAACATAAATCTGTCATACCAATTTATTTTTTAAAGTATGCTTAAGGCTTACTTAGGTATGGGGGCTACTTGCTGAAAATGAATTAACAAAAATCTAAATGCGGTTGCTGTTGACGCCAGTCCTAACCGCCTCCTGCTGTGACTTGGGGTGCAAAAGTCTGCCTCTGTTCCCTCATCTGTAACACGAGAGGGTTAGGCAAGGGGAAGGCCAAGGTCCCTTACAGCACTTACATATGGGCTTCTGTCGCACACATCACCAGCAAGACCTCACATGGGGCTTAGGTCTTACATTCTTTGGTATAGTACCTTGGGTCATTGTCAGGATTATGTAGCAAGGAACAAGGCCAAGTAAGGGGTGGGGGGTAGGCCAGGTCAGGACTGACCTGACCCCGAGGAATGAATGGCAGACAATGCAGGACATGGGGATGGTAGGGAAAGGCAATCCCAGACACCCACCCTGGAAGGACATGCGGAGCAGAAGACAAAACAGACTATCCCAAATGCAGAGCTGCAGGCCACAGCACTGCACGTGACACTGGAAAGGTCTAAATGGGACGATGGCACATTCTAGTGTGGGGGCGGGAGCACAGTGACACGGAGCACAGATACAGGTAGTATTTGGTGAAAGCTTTCGATAATTGAGCAATTAATATCAGAAAAGTCCCCTCAGGGAGCAAGGCCCCAGCTTTGGCCCAGGACTCAGAAACAGAACTTCAGTTCCTAAGAAGGAACAAATGATACAAGATAAAATCCCCACCCAAATAAGCATAAACCCTACTTTCGAAACTGGGTCATAACAGACCAAATACAAAGCATCAAGGGTAAGTAAAATATGATCCTTCCTAGTTTATATCAGGATTGGTTCTGAAAACGAGATGAGAATCAGTATTTGGAATTGAAACATAGAAAAAAATAAGAGGGATTTTTATAAGGTCACAAAACAGTGAACTTATATATACATATATGTGTGTGTATGAATATATATACAAATAATTCCCTGCTGGCCAGTGGTTAAGACTCTGTACTCCCAATGCAGGGGCACAGGTTCGATCCTGGGCCAGGGGAACTAAGCAGAAACTAACACAACATTGTAAGTCAACAATACTCCAAAGAAAATTCATTTAAAAAAAAACAGTATGATATGATGGAAACCACATTTAGGATCAAAGAGACTTGAGTATGAGTCCCAGCTTTCACCAGCTCTATAAATATGAACTGGTCAATCTCTGAACCTCCTTTTCTCCATTTGGGAAACAGAATGATTTCATCCACTGCATAGAGTGGTTGTTAATAATAAATTATGCAATAAATGCATAATAGCATTTATTATGAATGGCAGACAATGTGGGACATGGGGATGGTGGGGAAAGGCAACCTCAATAGACTTTCTACTAGATAATATTCTGTTTTCCATTTCAGATATTGCTACCCTACTCAAGATGGGGGGCCAGATAAAATCTTCCTGATGGAAGTACATTTTATATAGTTGATTTGTAAGCTGTAAGTAGTAAAGATAATAAGTCAAAATAATTACTCATATGTCTGCCCTTCAGTTTTAAAATTAAAATCCTCGAAGGATTATAAATGTCAAGATAACATCTTTAATGTCTTTTCTGTAAAATGTATGTATAAGTAATATACGTGCATGCACAGAAAAAAGGCCAAGAATAATCTTTCCACATAGAAAACTCAGTAGGAAAAGGTCAGCTTCTAGTACAATAGTTTTAACAATCACAGATGAAAACCATAGATGCAAAATCTTTCAATCCTGTCCTCTCCCACCTCCAACACCTTTCAAGAATACTACCAAGTGTATCTGATATGACAATAAATGAATATGAGATGATCCAGCCTACTATAAGAAAATTAATTTCTGATTGGCTTAACTAATATTCAATACTATGCAATCTACAAGGGAAACAACTTAGAAAAAAATTAAAAATTAAAGGACAAATATATTCCCTTGTAGCTCAGCTGGTAAAGGATCTGCCTACAATGCAGGAGACCTGGGTTGGGAAGATCCGCTGAGAAGGGAAAGGCTACCCACTCCAGTATTCTGGCCTGGAGAGTACAGTTCATGGGGTCCCAAAGAGTTGGACATGACTGAGCAACTTTCACTTTCATATATCATATAAATAAAGCAAAAATAAGACGAAGTATAATTTCACTTTTTATCAATTTGGTGTAAAATATAAAAGGAAAAAAGAAGGATCACAGTTAACAGTTTCCTGAATTTTCCTCCATGCTAAAAATCTGTTTGTGCATAGTCACATATCTGTTTATATACTGGGTTCTGACTCCTCTCAGTATGCAGAGCTCTAAGTTATTCTTTGCCACAATTCTAATACATCCCATCATTGGATGTGCTATAAAAAGGCTTCCACTGATGGACACTTAAGTTGTTTCCAGCTTTGAGTTATTATAAGGACAATTATAGTCTTTAATCATTTATCTTAGTTAATAATAGTTATCAGCATATAGATCATATGTAAAGCTATGGTCCTGAATAAGATCACCTTGAGAGTACAGGCAGAAGAGACAAGAGATCCAAGGATAAGCTTTGGGCACTCCAATGCTTTGAAGTCAAGAGATGAGGAGATACCAGCAAGAGAGACTAAGAACACACAGCAAAGGAGGCAGGAATCAAGAGAGACTGCAGTCCTGAAGGCCAAGGGATAAAGGTGTTGTAAGGAAGAGCAGGTGATAACTGTGCTAAGTGCTACTGAGAAGTCATGATGAGGGCTGTGCTATCTTAAAGCAAATCTCAATGTCATTTTTCCTCAAATAATCCTACAGTGGCTTCTCAACACACTGTGAATAACAATCTCTCCCCCAGGTCCCCACAGACATGCTCTCACATACACACAGAGAACATCTATAAGTCCTACATAATCTTGACCCTTGTGTCCTCTCCAGAATCAATGGTATCACTGCTCTACTGATGGACATCTTTCTAATTCTCAAATGGGTTCCAACTGTCCACAGCACAGACTCTCAAACTTCAGCTTGCATACACATCACCTGCATTTTTAACAAGCTTCCAGGTGAGGTGATGCTGCTAGTCTGTGAACTATACTTTGGAGTAGCAAGAAACTAAAAAAATTCTTTCCCCTCTTCCTGGCTATCTTCTGTTCATTCCTAGATTTTGATTTAAGTATCATTTGCTCAATCTTCCACAGATAACTGAAAACATGCTTCTATACACTCCCCATCTGCATGCTGCTGCTGCTGCTGCTGCTAAGTCTCTTCAGTCGTGTCCAACTCTGTGTGACCCCACAGACAGCAGCCCACCAGGCTCCCCCATCCCTGGGATTCTCCAGGCAAGAACACTGGAGTGGGTTGCCATTTTCCTTCTCCAATGCATGAACGTGAAAAGTGAAAGTGAAGTCACTCAGTCGTCTCTGACTCTGTGCAACCCCACGGACTGCAGCCTACCAGGTTCCTTTGTCCATGGGATTTTCCAGGCAAGAGTAGTGGAGTGGGGTGCCATTGCCTTCTCCAGCCCATCTGCATATTAACTGTCAAACTCACAATAATTAATTCACCACCTTTATTCTCTGCTAATCTCCAAATTCCCTGTGGGCAGATTGTTTCTTATGTTCACAGATTCTTAACTGTGTCAGTCACTCAGTTCTGTCCAGCTGTTTGCAACACCATAGTTTGTAGCCTTTCAGGCTCCTCTGTACATGGAATCCTCCAGGCAAGAATACTGGAGTAGGTAGCCATTCCCTTTTCTAGGGGATCTTCCCAACCCAGGGATAGAACCTGGGTCTCCTGAACTTGCAGGCAGGTTCTTTACCGTCTGAGCCACCACGGAAGCTCCTCACAGATGCTTGCTTAGTGCCTAACTCAAAGCCTGCCACACAGTAAGTACACAAAAAATTTTTTAAACTGATCAACTTTAATGACTATTCAGACTTGTACTTCATGACATAGAAAGATAATTATGGCTTAATAAGCTTTAAAAATCAGGTTACAAAACATTATTTACATAGCATTACCCAAGTTTTGTTCCATATGATTTATTTGCAAACAACAAAGTCCAGAATCATATACTTAAGAAAACTATTTCTCTGGATGGCAAGATCTTGAGTAGTTGTTGTCCTTTTTTGTATTTTATTGCATATTTGTATTTTTACTACTATTTTATAGCAAAGTAACAAATGAAATTAAACTTTGATTTCTGCCATTTAACTTCTGCTTTTCCAATTTTTGTTGTGGTAGTCATGACTGCTATTTTAATGCACAGAACTAACCATCTACACATGTTTTCCTAAAATATGACTATAAATTTCCCTTGTAATTTGAAGTTCAGTTGAGGGCTAAATTTAGTACCTCTAATCTAAGCACGTCTTACCACCAGAAGCTGGCTATGAGGGATACCTGACTTGAGAGGGTCAGTCAATATTTATTGACAGCATTTTTGCCACCCATTCTCTCTTTCTTGATGGTGGGTCAACAAAATATACATGCAATTTTACACAGAAAACTCACTAAAATAGAATGTAAGTCTATAAACAAACTTGATGACACATTGCAATTTAAGGTATGAAAAGTTGACATTTCAAATTAGTGAGAAAAAGAGGATTTATTGAAAAAATAAACTTATTGTGCAATTACTTAGTCATTTGGGAAGGAAACAATAATGCTTAATCTTATCAAACTAAAGATGGATCAAAGATTAAATTTTTTTAAAGAAAGCAATAAAATTACTTGATGGAAATATGAAAAATATATTTAAGTGTAGCAAAGCCCTTTCTAAGAATGACACCAAGACTAGAAACACATAAAGGAAACTATTGCCAGTTTTCACTACTTAGTGTAAAACTTTTGTATGGCATAAAGCAGCATAAACAAAACTGAAAGCAAACAACAAAATATTTTAAGGCCTTCATTAATATGACAAATAGTTAAAATCTTTAAACAGAAAGATCACATAAATCAATAAGAAAAAGATGAATGATAACAGAAGATAAATTGGTAATTCTCAAAAGAATAAAAACAAAAAACCAAGAGACATCCAAAAATATGCTCAATTTTATTAGAAATGAATAAAAGAAATAAAGAGATTTTTTTTCTATATCAGATTAGGAAAAAATCATGAAAATTGACAATTAATAGTTTGGTCAGGTTGAAAGGAAATGAACAATGTCATAAATTGTTGGTAGGGATATAAGATGGTATAACTTTTCCAGAGAGAATTTCAGCAATATGCATCAAAATTTTTAAACCAAAAAATTTAATAAGCAATTCCATACCAAGCAATTTTCTGAAGCTACAGATTGGTTAAGTTAGCAAATATTATGGAATAATTTAAATGCTCACACATAACCTTGAGTGAAAAATATCAGTCTATAGAATGCCATCTATGGTTTAAATACATGTATACACAGAAATGTTCACAAGGCTTTTCACCAAAATTCCATGCTATTCACTAAAATTCCATGCTAAGAATCCTAGTTCTTAGATGTCTATAAACTTCTCTTTATAATACAGAAACTTTTAAATGCAAAAGTATGATAAATATGGAATATTTTTCTGGTTCTCATCAAAATTGTTATTTAACAAAATAAACATAAGTTTGAACAGTAGATTGCTATTTTAACTAAACTTATGTACCCACACTATCCCATTAAAGAATCCTTGGTGTTTCCCACAAATGACAATTACTATGTGCAAAATTAAGAAAGCATTAAACTATATAACCACAAGTGTTATGCTTTGTGGTTAACTGTTCCCTGCACAGAAAAACCAAAAAGCCACCAAGTGAAAAGGTATTCATTTTGTGTTCACAATTACCTTTCTTGAGACAATTTATTAGTGCAGAAAAAAATATACATTTCTTTGAACTTGTAGGCTCAGCAGACAGATATATTTTGAAAAGGTTAAGCTATGTTTAGCAAGATAATCCTCAAGAAATGGATGCCAGAGAATTAAATATTCAGTACTTAAATTAACTTCTTATTTGGTACTTAGGAACAAATTGCCAAGAATTATCATCATCAAATAGAACATTTATTGACTCTCTGGGAAAAAGAAAGTGAGATCTGCTTGAGGAAAAAAAATTTAGAATTGGAAAGAAATAAGTATTTTTAACACTTCGCATGAATAATAAAGCTGTGAGTCCTCAAAAAAGGATGCTTAGCTAGCAGAGTGCCAATGGAAATGATTCAATATAGTTGTCTCCTATCTACTAGACCATGTTTATGTCTTTACGTCCACTCTCTGCTTTAGGCTTTTAAAAGACATTTCAAAGAAGTTATATGGAACTGCTATTATCTATCAGAGAAACTGGAGCAATTTTGAAATTTCCAAAATATTCACATAAAATTTTATTCATAAAATTATGAATAATACACAAATCCTTTATAAAAAATATTTTTGCCTAAACAGAAAACAAACATGCAAATAACCTTCCTTGGGGAATATTGAATGGCACTGTGATTACTAAAGGCAGGGAAATCAGATGACTTTAAATCTTAAAAGAAGGCAGTAAGGTGTTACAATCTTGACTAAAAGTTTGAAGGAACTGGATCAGAATAAAGCATGTGAGAGTAAGTTACTAATAATTTTTTAATAGTAAAATTAAAAGTGATCTTTTAAAATATGATCCTCATATCTAGATTAGTTAAAATATAACACTAAGAATATATCTATTTAAATTTAACTTAATATTTAATATTTTAGTATTTTAAAAACATACAGGGTGCCCAGGCTGCTGCTCTGTGACAACCTAGAGAGGTGGAGTGAGTGGCAGAGGGAGGCTCAACAGGGAGGAGATATACTTGTAGTTATGACTGATTCATGTTGATGTACAGCAGAGACCATCACAAAACTATAAAGCAATTATCCTCCAATAAAAAAAATTAATGCAAAAAAAATGCATTACAGATGATCTTTTAGGATTCCTACCAGCTCTTTTGAAAGACAGAGACTTTAGAGTGTGCATTCTCTGTATGTAGGTGATATCACCCTCAAGGGAGTGAAAATTAGTGGCTGAGGAGGGCAGGGGATGATAAAAGTTTACTCTTTCTGTGTATAAGGTACAGATATACACACAGTACCATAGACAGATATACAATGTATCTAGAGCATTATACTTTAATGCAGAGGGGAAATTAGGGTGGGAAGTAATTAAAAAGCCTTCTTAAGGGGGTGACAATGAAAAAACATTTTTGAGAAAAACTAGGTTAAACAAATCTGGATTCTAATCACTATTTAGAGGTAAGCTACCTGATATTATTAAGCCTAAGTTTGCTCATGAATAAAATGGAAATTATGACTTCTTATGATTGAAGATTTAAACAGGGAAAATGCAAAGCACAGAGCATAGAACAAGGAACATAGTTCATGTTAAGTCAATGTTAGCCCCTTCCCTTTTCTTTTCCCATTTGAGGATGCTGTAAGTTATATACTCACCATAAAAGAATGCTCATATTCCAAAGGAAACTGAGACACGAGGAGAAATGGAAAAGGTTCCAGTAGATATGACTTTTGTACATGATCCCTGGACCCAAGAATACCCAGTGATGAGGAAATCTAAACACTGCCTTCGACTCGCAAATCTGTGATGTTCTTAGTTGTAGAAGCCAGGCAAAGTTGCTTGGTTCTTATGAGCTTCCATTTCTACATCTGTACTCCAGTGAGTTGTTGCAGAGCACATATGAGGCCATGCACGTGACATTCTTTGGGAACTACAAACCATTCAACGAAATTTGCCTTCTGGTTCATGTCAATAACAGGAGATGAAGACACTCACCTAGACTGTGTACATATGGGGAAGGGACAGAAAGGGCCAGAACTCAACTGCTCCTTTCTAGTGCCCAAGAACAGAAGCAGGTCTTCAGAATCTAAGCCTCAAAGGCAGAAATTCTTTGGCTAAATTCTTTTAAACCTAGTTTAAGACAAAATTAACAGCGGAATTCTCACCTGTCTCTTTGCTCTTCGCCTGTATAGCAATCATCTAACAAAGAGGTTCCGAATACTCCAAGCACAGTATTGTGGCCTTTCTTGTCAGCTGTATGATACACTCGAGAGGCCACGCGCAAGTCAACGGGCAGCTCTCTGGCTGGGATGGTGGCGCACAGGTTGTGAAGGGTCCAAGTGGAGTAGTCTTCTGGAATTCTGCCACAGAGATAAGAAAGTAGGCCTTTTTTTTTAATCATTTTCTGCTTTTTTCGATACAAAATATATTTACACTGTCAGTTTAGTTCAGGCGCTACAAAAGATGTCTACACATGGGAGATCACATTTAAAACTATTACAGTGGTTTATAAAAAATTTACTATTACAACTTCAGGCCATTGACCAGATCTTTAGTCATATATATCCAACTGCCTGCTGAAGATCTCAACCTGTATTTTCTACACATATCTCAGAATCAACAGGTCTAAAAGCTAATTCATTATTATTATCCCACTCCCACCCAAATCTCTTCTCTCCTAAACTCTGCAACTCACTCAGTGACACCATAACCTTTAGCCATCATACATTACTTCATTGCTACTCTGCTCAAATGCTTACATCACTGAAGAAGAAGTTCAACAACACATTATCCATTAACTAGCATCGGTGGAAATCTGGGTCATCGGTGGAAATCTGGGTCTAAGTTAACAAAGCATCTTCTTTCCCACTACACAGTTAATAGAACTTCCTTCTCTCCTGCCTTTCCAAAACAGAAAAGAGGCCATGAAGATCTAATTTCTTAATACCCACTCTCATTTGCCATGCCTTTCAATCAACAAATCCTTTTTGACCACCTATTACATAGCAGACTTTGTACTAGGCAATCTATACACATCATCTCTAACTTCTATAATGAAACTATGTGGGAGGTATTATTATTATTATTAGCCTTATTTTGGAGCAGGCTTGTTTTGGATAGGTCACAAAATTAGTCAGTGGTCACTGGATCTAAAAAAAGTGTTGCCAACTATGAGTCAAATTTCTTTCCTATTAATGCCTATTAATGACCTCTGAGGAGGAAATGGCCATTAGCCAGTACTCCATCCCCACTTCCTACTAAAGTTATACTCTTATATTAGCCAAACGATGGCCTTTTCATCAAATCAAATGAACTTTTTAACTCTTTAGATTATGGACCTCCAAGCCACAGCTGGCAATCCTGATGATCCTTACTCCTCTCTGAGCTTTGTTAGGCCTGCACCATCCCAGCTCTCCTCTACCTTTCAAATTCATTATAACTTGACTTAGTCACCGGCTTTTCTTTCACCACCTTCTGAACTGGGTATGGCTTCCAAAGTTGAACTACTCTTTCTGCACTGGAAAAATCGTCTTCAGGGTTTCAACTGTCCCCTCTGTGCTGAGTTCCCAAGCCCCATCTCTGCCATCACTATCTCACCGAGATTCCTCATCTTCAACATACAAAGCACTGGAGCCATCTTTATCTCTGCCCTTCACCTGCTCAGCCAATGAAAAACTGAGCATCTCCCTTGGACAGAGCTCTTCCCATGTGCTCCTTCTCCCCTTATTTCCACCACACTCCAGCCCAAGCCCTTCTCACCTCCCCTGCAGAGCAAAGTCTGCCACTTGGATTCAGCACTGCACCCTCTGTCTCCTCCCCCTTCCATGCATGCTTGCGTGCGTGCTCAGTTGCCCAGTCATATCTTATTCTTCGGGACCCCACAGACTGTGGCCCACCAAGTTCCTCTGTCCATGGAATTTTCCAGGCAAGAATATTGGAGTGGGTTGCCACCTCCTTCCAAAGATCCCGCAAAATTCTAGCACACCGATCTTTAAGTACTCCTCTCCCCAATACAATAGTTTGTTTGTTGCTTGCTGCATGCAACAATTTCCTCTCTCAAGTTTCAAGGCTCCTAGCATCTGGCCCTACTTTCAGCATAGTGGTTAAGAATGCCTCTGTTCAAATCCGATTTAAAGTTATCACTTGGCAATAAGCAAATCAATTAATTTCATTATACCTCAGTTAGTTGAGAATAACAACATTTGGTAAGATGAGAATTACATTAGTGCATCCTGAGTAAAGTTGCTTTAAGAAAGAAAGGAATGAATGCATTTAGAGCATATGTGCCATCTCATATGGCAGATGCTGTCTCCAGGACAATTCATAGGGCCAGAAAGACCTCTCAGTCCTTTAAGTTATAGATATATTTCCTAACTTCTTATCTGCTTTCCTGGTGTCTCAGACAGTAAAGAATCTGCCTGCAACGTGGGAGACCCAGTTCAATCCCTGGGTCAGGAAGATCCCCTGGAGAAGGGAATTGCTAACCACTCCAATATTCTTGCCTGGAGAGTCCCATGGACAGAGGAGGCTAATGGGCTACAGTCCAAGAGGTTGCAAAGAGTTGGACATGACTGAGTGACCAATACTTTCACTTTTTCAAATATTCTTCAAATAGTACTTCAAGGACAAATTTCTCTGCAAACTTTACTTTTTCTTTCTTACAAATATCTCTTTTCATACATTGCCCTATTCCTGTCCCACCCAATCTGACCCTTTATGTAATGGGTTAATGCAGATCTATCCACTGACCATTCTATGAGTCTGGATAGTAGCATAGTATAAATAGTTAGCTGGGCCTGCATCAGAAGCCTAGTTCTAACACTTGGAAAGGCTACTACTGGCCTCTCTGAAGGTCTTCTGCAAAATTAAAGCAAAAATTCTTAACCCCTACCTTATAAAAAAATTTATAACAGTAACACTCCTTGGTCTCTGGAACTCTTAAGAAATGCTCACTTATGTTTACTGATGTTACTAATTTGCACTGCACAACACCTAACCCATTGCTAGGCATCACATGTACATTATTGAATCACCAACAGAGAGTAGTTTATGTCATTTCCAAAACAGTATACAGTCCAACAAAAACAGGACATGAAATGTGTACATGTTTAAGTGGCAGAGGAAAAGAGAGGTAAATCTAAAGCATTTGGAAATGCCTGGGACAAAGAAATATAACTCAAGGAATGAAAATGGGTCTCCAGGAAGCCAAGGATCCCTAAGAAACTCAGGGTTCCTAAGAAAGGACTGGGAAAAAGAGAAAAAGGTGGGTTCTGATATCATGCTCACCTACATCTTCATTCTATCTGGGACAGGTCTTGGCTAGTGGAATATTCTTGAGATTACAGATTTTTTTTTTTTACTTAAAAAAGCATCAGAACCAATCTGAATTCCTATATTCCCTTCATGCTTTTAATAATATAGATCTGCAAGTGAATCTCCTTGGTTATTGAGCTAAAAAACCTATGTTTTCAAGAGATGGCTGAATTCCTAAGAAAACAATTCAACTGGGAAGCTAGTCATTGGTGAGATAAGTTAGGCAAAAAACTGATTAAGGAAAAAAGAGCAGTGAATAAAAGATTTTCCAAAATTCTCTTCTATTCATATAAACTTTTTAAATACCAGATTTTTATTCCTTTGCATCACATTCTTAGTTCTTTATAATGGAGATTTCTAATTTCAGTTTTAATGAATTAACACAGTACTATATATATATATATATATATCAAAAAGATCTACAAATATTTTTGGCATGCTCAAGAAAGGCTGTGTGTTTTTATAGCACACTCTCCTTTAACAGGACTATTTGTCATTCTTTGAAACACTAAGACATAAAAAAGAAAAGACTCTGCCTCTGTGTGTGGCCACACTACTTTGCCTAATGCACTAAATGCAAGGTTTTTTAGGGAAAAAAAAATCAAGAAGTTTCTGCTTCATTGATAATCTGACAGTAACTATTTATTGAAGGTAAAATACTTGTTGTCTGCTGTCACTATTTGTTTTAATACATAATCTTGCTAACTAAATGAGCTTAAAGCAATGCAGATAAGCAATGGCATGTACAGGGTCACTTAAATGCCAATTTGACTCTTTCATAAACTTTGGAATTCTTTTCCTGTGAGTCTACTCTCAGCTACTAAATTGTGAGTATTATCCATTTACAAAGTTTAGGCCGGCCATAAAACGGTTGTCTTCCATGTCCTGCACACCTTTCAGTGCCCTAAGCTACAACAAAAGCTAATAATTAAAGCTTCTTTAAGCCCCCCATAAAGAGTTAAATGAAGAAGAACCTAGAACAAACCAACCCATAAAAACCTAGTGGAAAAATAAGGAGAAAATAAGTTTCATCAAGATAAACCATAAACCTAAATTGCATTTACACACTATTATTCAAAATTGTGCTTGCATCCCTGTGTAATAAGAAACCCTACTGAAAGTATGTGAGGGGTGGGAATGAAATATAAAATGATAGTAGAGAAAAGTAAGCCATCTAAATTTCCAAACTGAGAAGGAAACGGCAACCAACTCCAGTATTCTTGCCTGGAAAAGTCCATGGACAGAGGAGCCTGGCGGGCTGCAGTCCCTGTGGTTACATGACTGAGCATGTGTGCATCAGGGTGGAGGGTGATGGGTTGGTAGCAATAAACTGGGAGAACTAAAAACAAATAAATAAATAAATTTCCAAATCGACTGTCCTATGGATATTTGGGGGGGGGGGTTGTCTTTTATTTTATCATAACAAAATTAACCAATATTAATTAACCAATAGTTAATCCAAATTAGGCACTTCAGTGGCCAAAAATATCAAATCTCACATGTTAACATTAAATTCTTTTTTGTTTCTTAAAGAGTTATTTTTATTCTAGCTGTTGCTTTGTCATTACTAAGTACACTGATCAAAAAAAAAAAAAGTAGAGAGAAGCGTGGACTACAATACATATATATCCTACTGTACCAGCTGCCACCAACTCTTCCCGTGAGGAGGTTTAAGTTGGAGATCATATGTGAATTTCTAAAACATTTAATCTTCCTTTACAAACACAGTTTCAGGTATCAGTAACTACTGAATAATTTCTCTTCCGACAATAAAATTTGTATAGCTAAGGAAGTTACTTTTTTTTAGGTAGTTTTTGATCACACTTGGGTTTTGAAATCTTTTTTGGTCTCTGTGGTATAACTCCAAATTTACTTTTTCGCCTTCGCTTAACTTCTTTTCCTTTGATTTGCAACAATTCTGATGATTTCACCTTGGAAAAAACATAAAGTGTGCTGTTAAGGAAAGTCAGATCTTTCTCTCATATCTGATGCTCCATGTTATTTTTCAGCTCCTAATTTCTATGTATATTTTAGAATATAAATCCTAAAGGAGGTGTTGATATTTTCCTCTAAATTTTTTCCTAAATTTTATAACACATCATTTTATACCTTCATAGCAATAAAAATATTAGTGCCATAATTATTTATAATAGTCTATTTTTGCCTTAAAACTAGTAAAGAAAAAATATAAATTTTTCTCTTCATAAATCTCCTCTTCTTGATTAGTATTTTTAATAAAACTTACCTTCAGCCCCAAAGTTGGTCATGACTGGTGCTTGTAAGCACAAGCCAAAATGAACTTTAATGCTTTATAGAACTATTTTGAGCAATGTTTACCAATTTATACTTCTTACAGTTATACTGTTTTCTGTTTCAACTACTTGGGAAAAGTCATGTGCATTTCTGTCTCTTAAATAATTGCCTTTTAATCACTGTAGATATTAGGAATGTTGTTTCCCTAGATTCCTTAGGAAATTTGCAGAATTCATGACAGTAGTTCATTTAAATATACTTTTCTCTGTGGGTTGCTCTGTACTTTTTGGAGACTAGATTTCAGGAAGAAAGCAGGGAAGGAAAGCAGAGAATGACTGAATAAGTAGGAGGAGGCCAAGTAAAGAGAGGTCCTTATAAATTAGGTAGAGGGTTTGGGCTTGCTGCAGTCATAAGGAGAGCACTATTGCAACGTCTTGGGTAAGAAAATGATAATGAATAAGGGAAATTCAGAGTACGGGGTATTCCATCTCACCACCAAGTTCGTGTTTGAATTTCCTCTATAGTGTCTCCACTAAAGGCCATCCGTCCTGACTTGAAAATGGGGAGGGAAATGATGATGAATGGGGAAAACTCAGAGGATGGAGTATTCTATCTCACATCAAGTTCATGTCTGAATTTCCTCTACAGCGTCTCCACCAAAGGCCATCCATCCTGATTCGAACATGATCAGCAACAGAGGACTCAAGAGTCATCTTTGAAATTCTTCCAGGTGTTAGAATTTTTGTTTGTTATTATTTTTGAGCCTACGACTTTCATCTACCAGTCTCAATTCAATCCTCAGGATCATACAGGCACAGTCTGGCTCTCTTCCATGTGACAGACAAAATATTTGAACACAGTTGACTCCCTGGGCCTGCTTTCCTGCCTCCCACCCCCTCACCACCACCACCACCCCGCCGCGATAAGCATCCCCAGTCCCTCCGACTCTACCTCACATGAATTTTTCTGAAATACTCTTGTCATCCTGAGTACTTTCTTCCAAATGGTCTCCAATTTGTCAGTATCTCTCCTGGGGTTGGACTCCCAGGTCTGAACACAGTATTTGAGGTCTGATGTGATCAAATCTGAGGGCTTTCCAGGTGGCGCTAGTGGTAAAGAACCACCTGCCAAGGCAGGAGACATAAGAGACGTGGGTTCAGTTTCTGGGTTGGAAAGGTGCCCTGGAGGAGGGCATAGCAAGCCACTCCAGAGAACCCCTGGAGAATTCTGTGGACAGAGGAGCCTGGAGGGCTACAGTCCATAGTATTGCAGAAAATGAGACACGACTGAAGTGACTTAGCACAGCACATGCATGTGATCAGACCCACCAGGAGAAAGATGGTCTTCTTTTATGGTAATTGTCAATCAATGCAAATTATGGTTGCACATATCTTCCTATCACAAAACTGAACCATAACGTAAAACCCTGAAACCTTCTCCACATTCACTCTAAGTCATGTCAACCCATAGCTACACTCTTAGTCTTGTCTTCAAAACTGTCATCAGGAGGCTAAAAGGATGGTTGAAATCCGAAGGATAGTAACAATAACATTTACTGAGCTTTCTGATGTGCTGGGCTCTTCCCCACGGTACTCTTGTGTTGACCCCCACGAATGACACTTTTCTTCTGTTCAGTCTAGTAATTCTCAAAAAATAATAGTAATAATAAGGTTGTTCTTCCATGGCTTGCCTTTAGGGAACCCATACTGGCTCCTTTTTATAAGGGTTCAAACACAATTCTTTTAATGATTCATTTAATCATTTCAGATCTTTATCCAAGATCAGTGCATACACTGCAAAAACCATAACTCTTATCCTTAAAAAAAAAAAAAAACTCAGGATTTGCAGTTGCCTGTTTCCAGGTTCCTAGCACCTCTCCCACAACAACAGCTCCTCAAAGCTGCTGCTGACAGAGGCACAGCAGGCTTAAACCCATCTCTCTGAGCCAACAGGATCAGATATCCAAGTTAACTCTTAAAATCTTCTACCAATCTTAGGCTTCAAGTTTCTTTTATTAATTCTTTCTTCTTTCTAAACTAAGGATCATTCTCCTTGTCACATTTAAGAGAAGCAAAGTACAATTTTATCAGCTTCCCTTTCTATTTGACATAGCTCTGTTTATTTAAAACCTCAACCTTTTCCCAAAAATAAATTAAGACTCCTCCGTCATCTGTTGTCATCACTCTATTCATCCGTAATGACAAGGTTATCCTTCCTTTTTTCTCTCTTTGCTCTAAAACTAACACCAAAAAAATAAAAAAAACCCACTTTCTTATTCTTTGCATTATTCACAGGCCTCAACCCATTTTGGATCTTAGCCCTCCTGATATAATTGTTATAACCACATGCCACTTTTATGTTTATCTATGGATATTTCTTCTTTCATTTTCTGTGTATTTTTAAAACTCTGAATGCAATAGATCACTCAAAATTGTTTTGTAAAAACTGGGGAGAATTTGGGGTATGCCACATCTCTGAAACTTCCTTCTATTTAGAATTCTGAGATACATGCTAGCTATATATATATATATATATATATACACACACACACATATTTTTTTTAACAAACTTTTGATCTTTTCCTTCCTAAAATGTTCAACGATCCTCTCACAGGTTCTTCTGTCTGTCATTTCTTCAGAGTCACTATTATCTAATTTCTTTTTGTTGGTCATGGCTCAAATCAGAATCCTCAGTCTTTACTAATAAGCTTCTAAGGGTAGAAATGGTCAGTAAAGTAAGAACTGATTAAATTCTCTCCTTTTTTGTTTTTTGGCTGAATGAGACCATCTGGCATGTAGTTGAGCAGTGCAAATCCTGCATTGTTCCTTTATCACAGCTCCAGGCTACTTCTCTGAGCAACGTAGAAGAGGTTTCCTTGTGTCCCCAGTCCGGCCTGGCTGGCTGGAATACACTGTTCCTCATTCCTGTGCCAGAGATGCTGGAGCCTAACTTTATGGCCTCAGATGTCCAAACAGGGTAAAGTTCATGGAGACTAACTGACCTTAGATGTTATCACAAATAAAAGGAATACGAGGTGAAGATTTGGAGGGATGAGTCAGAAAACTTCCAGCTCTCTTTTCTCTGGCCTTTCTGATGTGTCCCATGACAATAAACCATCAAAGTCTTATCAGACATTCTTTTCTCCTCCTTTTGAAACACTTCTGGTTTCAGGTTAGAACCCTCTGAATCTGCCCTCTGAGTCTCTCTCATCAAACCGCTCCTCCCAGTTCAGTGAGGGACACTCTGGCCATAGTAATTTTTGCCATTATGAGTCTCTGTTCTTGTATTTCACCAGGCACCTGTTAACTGTTGCTATGAACGGGCAGCACCGCAAAGAGGCAAAGAGCGAAGGCTCCAGAATTAGACCACCTCAGCTCAAGTCTTACCTCTGCAACTTAGCGATATGGTTGTACCTGGGAAAGCTATTTCTCTTCTCCATGACTCAAGTTTTTTCAACTGAGAGTCCTATAATAGGGTTGTTGTTAGGAGAAAAAAGATAACGTGTAAAACACTTAGCAAAGTGGCTGGAACATGATAAACACTCAGTAAACTCTAGTTGCCTTAGGAAATGAGTGTTTTTACCAAAAATAAATAATTTTGCACATTTTTTCATGACATTTAATAGCAGCCACAGCAAATCAAAAGAATGAACATTATGGGACTTTTTTCGATGCAAGATTTAAATTCCTCACAGGTCATGGTGGTGAAATCATTGTCCAAAAAATCCATTTCATTCTTTGACACACTTACTAATTACCCATTTGCCCCTCACGCCACATTTTATTTCCAAAGTCCTAATTTTCAGTTGGGAGAATGGGTAAAACACATCACCTGTGACCACCAGCTGAACAGTTTTTCGGCAAGACATCATCATTTTTAAAGATGCCTTTTAAGTTCTCCACACCTAGAAGGTATCAGCCTAACACAGGGTAGTTATCATTGAGAGGGCTCACTCAGCCGTGGCAGGCTTCACTTCATATACCCAGTGTGAGCTTAGGGAGACATCATGATGTATGATAACGTCAGCACCAATCATAGCAGTTAAGTCCCTTCCCCCGTGACAGCAGTGGCAGATTTTCTCTGGTCACCTATTACTTGTGGATTTTCCTTATTATCTATTATTGCAGGAAGATCCATATGCTAATATCATGCCAGATGACCCTAAGAAAATAGGACTTGAGAAATGAATAAAAGGCAAAAGGCAACGGTACTAATCCAGAGAGAAGGTCAACTGGAAAAGAGAAGGAAAAGGTTATAAGCAATTATGTTTAGGAGGAATCTAGGCCTTGGAGACTGATTATTTTGTGAAAGGCAAGAAGACAGTAAGGTCACAGAAAAATATAAGGTTTCAGCGTTGGGTGTTTCGGGCAAAAGTTAAAGAACTGGCAATGGCCAGTTGATTTGCGTGATGCACGGTAGCAGGATCATGGTCGCTGGTGGGGACAGAGGAGCCCAGAAGGAGAGGGACTGACTAAAGGGAGTGTTTATCCAAGAAGGGGCATCCATCTGAATCAGAGAAGACGGCAGGAGATAATATCAAGATAACACGCTGCGGTTCATTTAAAAAGTGGCTTTTTAAAAAAATCTTAGTAATAATATATCTATTCTTAAATGTGCTAAGTTGCTTCAGTCATGTCCGACTCTTTGAAACCCCATGGACTGTAGCCTGCCAGGCTCCTCTGTCCGTGGGATTCTCCAGGCAAGAATACTGGAGCGGGTTGCCATCTCCTTCTCCAGGGAGTCTTTGTGACCAAGGGATAGAACCCACGTCTTTTATGTCTCCTGCACTGGCAGGCAGGGTCTTCGCCATGAGAACCACCTGGGAAGCCCAAGGCTTATTATTAATTATCTACTCTTCAATAAACTCAAATTCCTAAATAACTCATTTATTTAAACAAAAAAAATGACTCAAGGAAACACACCAAGCAAATAATAATAAGGCAATATACAAATGTGGTAAAATAATGAAAATTATGCATAAATAAAATAGAATAAAACTATAAATAAAATAAAATTCTCACAGTAGAAAAAGACACAGGGAGTAGCAGAACCTAAATGGAGCACAGGTTACAAAATTCACCCAATCCTGATCGATCCCTGGGCTACAGTTCTTGACTCTCTCAAGATGGTAACAAGACAACATTTGGTCAGTTTCTGAAAGCCCCAAGGTTCCTTTATTCCTTAAAAATCTTTCTTCTCTCCCCAGAGCTGTAATTAGGTTTAAGACTAAAAGTTTGTAAAAAACAGAAGTCCTTTTTTCCCAGACAAGCAACTTCACATGAAAGGCCATTTTTCAGGACGAACCCTCTCACAAACCTTGGCCCATGCTGGGCCATATTTTCACACTTAAACGTTCTCAACTCTCACAACTTTGTTTGCAATGTAAGTAGTGCTTTACCTTTAAAGATATCCGCTTGGTTATTTTTGAATCACCTATGGACTGCGCACCTTCCAGAGGTTTACTTGATTCACTTGCTGACTGAATTTCCGAAGTTTCCTGAGGTTTAAATAATATACTTTCTGCTTCTGAGGTTCCCCATTCCAATACATCCTCTTGTTCAATCTGGAAAATACTTGATACAGTTTCAGGAAGCTTCTCAAGCACATTCTGTTGGGAAACATAAGTGCACAAGCGTGCTTTTTTTATTGGTCCTTCCAAAGTTTTAAGTTATGCAATGTTTTCTCTCTGACAACAAACTGATTGTGAAAAATGCATGATTGAAATTAAGCAGAAACAATAAACTTCCTCTGAAAGACTGAGAAAGAGAAACTCACAGTGGACTTAAGAAAAATGTGAAGCTTGGCAAATTATTTTCCTTGGCCCTTGTATCAAAACATATTACTACCCGACACATACGATGCAACAACTCTAAGGAAATAATAAGATTCTAATCTTACCCCGATTCTTCCCTACACTCACACAGAATCAAGCCCATTGAAATATCCAACCTCTCCCCAATCTGAGGTTCTTTCATCCTAAACAATGAGATTCCTACTAGCCAAATGCTCTTGTAGAAGCGTGACTTCAGTCTGTCAGAGAAGGGCTCACCCAGAGCCCCAAGAAGACCACCAGACATCCCAACTCCATGCCAAGCCCTAATGAAAAATTCTTACAAAATATCATTCCTGCACCTATTTTGTGTTTCTTAAAAACGTCTCACTTACTTAATATCTATCTCACTAAGCCTCAAAGAAAGTACCTCTATAGACATATTTTGGGTATTATCCAATTTTAAACCAAGATTATTGGGGATTATGAGCACTGCCTCAAATTAACAGATGATAAAACCAGTCTGATTTCCACAGAGTCTGAATTTTATAGAATGACTTGAAAACGCAATTGTATCCCTTTTCTCTCTGGCATACTCATTTGATAATAAGTAAGTTCAATTCAGTTTAGTCGCTCAGTCGTGTCTGACTCTTTGCGGCCCTAAAGACTGCAGCAGGCCAGGCCTCCCTGTTCACCACCAACTCCTGGAGTCTGCTCAAACTCATGCCCATTGAGTCGGTGATGCCATCCAACCATCTCATCCTCTGTCATCCAAATAAGGGGTAAAGATGGCGAATAGTACCAAATACTCTTTAAGTTTCTTTATTACGCAAGAAAGGATAGCTGAACAAAGAAATATACTTTTGTGAAACGTAACTTTAATCTGGAGCTCATGTTTTACAAAGCTAATCAGTGATACTGGAGAAAGAGTAAGAGCTTTGTATCTATATAGGACTTAATTCAAATCCTGGACCTATTAACAGATGTGTAATCTCAGTCAAATTATTTAACCCTTTTTAACCTCATCTTCCTCACTGGTGAAAAGGGTTTAAAAAGTCCTTCCATAAAATGGCAGGATAGATACACAAAGGTAATATGCCTTATGGGCTTATACTGTCTACCTCTGACAAACTCACTCATTTTATGTTCCATAACTTTTGGAACTGTTCATCATTCCCTTGCTTTTTACTCTTTCTGCTCCTGGCTTTCTCAGCATACATTCCCAGGATCTGGCTGGGGAGATTGAACACATGAAGGTGTCACCCTCCAAAATAGAAAATGGAGAAGAAAAGCTTGAGAGGGCAATAGTCATCCCCCAACTGAAGTGACCATCTCAGGACTCTGCCTCACCTACCCACAAAGCTATTACTGATCTTATCTCTACCCTGTGACCTGCTCTATTGTAGCACGTATCATCCTATATATAGTATATCCATCTAAGTAACCATCATAACTGTCAACGCATAGCAGCATTATCTCATAAAATTTTAATCTTCACCTCAACTCCATGAAGTAGGAACTGTCTGCAACCCCATTTTATGGATGAAGAAACGGGCATAACGAAGTTAAGTAACCTGCCCAAGGCCACATTGAGAGTAAGTCTAAGGGATAGGTAGAATGAATAGATAGAGTTCTGTTCTCTGACCCAGAGTGGGAACCCCAAAAATGTGTTAGGAATTAAAGGTACCATAGAGGAGCTGTTTTTTTTTTTCTAACCATGGCTAGGTATCAACTTAAAAGGTAAAGAAGTGATAAACTTAATAAAAGCTAAACAAAAGATAAACTTAAAAGATCTAAACAAGTGGTAAGCTTCCTTTTAAAAATCCAGAGGCCAGGAGAAGTCCAGAGATTGCTTATAAATATCAAAGCTGAGGGTATGGTTCCTACAGAATTACAAAACAATTGATATTTTTGTTTAAACCTTTCTTTTAACAATCAAGATGATGTATAAGGTAGGTATCTGAAACTAACCTTTTTCACAGCTTCCTTCAAAATGGAATAATATTTTCTCTTACTTTATATGAATATTCAGTGAATGATATTATGTCAAGTTTATTCTATGAGTGAATATTTTTAATTTTCTGAACCTAAGTGATCTTGCAGTTTCAGTTTACTATACCTGTTACAAGCTTACAGCTCTGATATCTACCTGTAAATGGTGTCACCTAGAGGCAGCTACCCTAAATGTCAGTTTTAAGCCCACAGCATATGTGATAAGGCTTCAGAATTGATTTATCCACATACTAGTGCCCCACATGCTGGGTATCGAGACACACGATGAGACTACAAAGGGGAAAAGTGCATGATCTCAACCCAGAAGCATCTCAAACTCCAGGAGTCAACCCTTGCAGTAACTCTAACGTTATAAGATCCATGATTTTTGTGAAAAGATTCAGTACATTTTCTAAACATGATATATTATCCTAAAAACAACTGTGATCTGAATTTTTATGTATGCAGAATCATATTTTCAGGAACTAAAGGAGTTTGTTATCTAATGATATCATTTTATGAATCCTTTGAAAAAGACGGAACATCATGCCATTGTTTATTTCATGTAAATATGGGTATCTATACACAGGAAGACATTTCCCATTCACAGGGAATATGTTCCAGATTCCTTTGAGTCCCCTAAGTATTTTGCCAGTGATGGACGAAAAGAAAGTTCTATTTCTGAAACAAACTTCTATCGCCAAGTGTCCATATTTCTCTACAAAATGCTCCCCTTGTCAGTGCTTTTCACAATTCTTCCACCTAAATAAAGAATAAGGGGATGCTTTCTTAAAAACTAAAAACTTTCAATTTCTCCAGATACTTTCTAGATATAAATGTGTTCAGAGCAGAAGAACTGTTAAAAATCTTTTCTTTCTGAATAGTTTTGAGCCTTAGCAGAGAACATCTATGATAGGCAAAAATGGTGAGTCAAAATAGCCAAGCCTCTCCATATGGTATTAGATTAGATGTGTTTATTGTTAAACACGCCTTTAAAATAAATCAGAGGAGATTTTTTTTAACTCTCTAGATAAAACATTAAAGCAATAGAAGCAGACTGTTACTTTAAAATAGGTGAGGAGGATTTTTATTAAACACATTACCATTTGAGTTTCCTTAATACTTATCTGTGGTCCTTGTTCTGCTTGCATTTGAGGTGATTGCTGCCAGTACATTTTTCCCATTAAAGAAATATCCTTGAAGGAGGAAAAGAAAACAATTAAAATAATGTTAATTTTTAAATTTTATTTATTTTTAATTGAAGGATAATTGCTTTACAGAATTTTGTTGTTTTCTGTCAAACCTCAACATGAATCAACCACAGGTAGACCTATAGGTATAGCCCCTCCTTTTGAACCTCCCTCCCATCTGCCTCCCATCTCACCCACACCTCTAGGTTGATACAGAGCCCTTGTTTGAGTTTCCTGAGACATACAGCAAATCCCCATTGGCTATCTATTTTACATTTGGTAATGTAAGTTAATAATGTCAGTTTTAAAAATCACTGAGGCATATTATTCAATGCAATTAAATGTAGTCAGTATAATGCAGTAAATGAGAAGACAAAACCAAAGCCACAGTAAAAATATTTTGTCTATCATTTCAATTTAAGTGAAGTGAAGTGAAGTGAAATCACTCAGTCATGTCCGACTCTTTGCGACCCCATGGACTATAGCCTACCAGGCTCCTCCCTCCATGGGATTCTCCAGGCAAGAATACTGGAGTGGGTTGCAATTTCCTTCTCCAGGGGATCTTCCTGACCCAGGGATCGAACCCTGGTCTCCTGCATTCCAGGCAGACACTTTAACCTCTCAGCCACCAGGGAAGTCCCATTTCAATTTAAGACTTTTTAAATTACTGACCTCTATAGATATATCATCAGGCTTAATAAAACAATTAGGTAATATTAAATCAGATAATATAAATCACTGCTCTTAAATGGTTGCACAAGAAATTTAAAATCAAAAGTAAAATTTAACCTAACCAAGAACAAGAAGGAATATAGATATACTTTAAATGTTAATGGGTAGAACTGCAAGTGTCATTTTCATCGTTACTAATGCTAACTGCTATGATATACCCTTCAGTTCAGCTGAAGTGGTAAGAAACAGCACACCACAATGCCTAACAATGAACAGGAATGAAGAGACTCAGCTTCTGCCCAAAGTGCAAAGTCACACACCAGACAGCAGCAGGCAAGTTATCTTGTTTCCCTTTACCTCAGTTTTATCATCCTTAAAATGGACATTCATGACTTTTTAAGGCCCCTTTCTCCTCTGGACTTTTAGTAATGTCAGTAGCAAAATATGAGCATTCTTTGTACTTTAAAATGCTGCTTTTCTACCTTTCCTTTGCTTCATTAGAAAGAGGCAACTGACGTTACTGGCTTATACTGGTTATACGTTACTGCCCTTTTGTCATAAATAACTATAAAACTGGACAAAATATAAGGAAAACTCTTTTAGGCTTGGACAACAGGAAATGCAAGACTATAATGGCTAAGAGAATGGAAACAAAAAACGTTATGAGCTAAATTACCCCACATTTCTGCCTCACACAATTTTCAGACCACAACACAAGGAGAGAGAAATCACACAGAGCCCAGGAACCTCACTAAGTTGCAGAGACAAAAATTAGAGAAGGAAGACAAAGAGGGTAGAATTTGTAGGACACAGTATGGGGAGGAAGGAGCTGCACAGATAAACAGTTCCAGAAATCTGCAACAGAATCCTTGAGTCTTTGGCTGAATATCAATCTGATCAGTAGAATGGTGAAACCCATGAGGCCAAACAGAGAAAAACTGCCAGGGGGAAAAAGCAATTGCCAAAAAGATGATGTCATAATTCCCAGACTTCACACAGTGCTCGCTCAGTCGTGTCCAACTCTCTGCAACCCCATGAATTAGCCTGCCAGGCTCCTCTGTCTGTGGGATTTCACAGGCAAGAATACTGGAGTGGGTTGCCATTTCCTTCTCCAGGGGAATCTCCCCAACTCAAGGATCGAACCCAGATCTCCCACACTGCAGGCAGACTCTTTACTGTCTGAGTCACCAGGGAAAGATAGCGCTAAGCTGTGTCCAACTCTTGGCAATTCCATGAACTGTAGTCCACCAGGCTCTCTGTCCATGGGATTCTCCAGGCAAGAATACTGGAGTGGGTTGCCTCCACACAATGCTAGGAATCATCAGCTCTCCCATTAGATATTCTGAATATATGGTACATTCATTACAAACCTCAGATGGATCATATATTAGCCCTAGAGTAAAAACTTCTTTGGACACTAAAAAAATCTTAAAAATAAATACTTTAAAAGATCAAGCTGATCTTCAAGTAGCTTAACTGCCTAACAGAACAAACTCCAGAGCTTTTTAAAGGAAAACAACAAAATCCAGTACTCGACAATGGAAAATTCACCATGTCAACACCTAATCAAAAGTTACTACTTATATGAAAAAGCATGAGTATGTAACATATAACTAGAAGAAAAATCAACAGAAAAAGACCCAGAAATGTCAGAGACATTGAAATTAAGAGGTGAGAATCTTGAAACTTCTAATACAAATATTATAAATTTTCTAAGATATAAATATAGTGAGGAGCAAATGTAGGCTAAAGACAGAATCAAATGAAATGACTAGATAAAATGTCCACTACCTGAGACAAAATTACACTGAGTGACATGAAAACCAGAGAAAATTATTGCAGAAGAAAAGATCAGCTAATCTGAAGACACAGCAAAAGAAGTCACACAAAATAAGTCACTGAGAGAAATAAAAACCAAAACAAAACTAACAAAACACTCACACTAACATATATTTAGAGTCACAGAAAGCAGAGTATGAAGAGAGCAGAAAATATTTGTACAAAAAATAGCCAGATTTTTAAGCCTGCAGTACAAAAAGCTCCATCAACTGTAAGCAAAAGTATACAACAAACACATTATCATCAAAATGAAAAAAAAAGGGAATAAATGAAAAAAATCTTAGAAGCATCCAGAAATACATTAATTACAAAGACACAAAGAATTACGGGAACTAATTCCCAGGAGACTCAGTGGTAAAGAATCCACCTGCCAATGTGGGAGATGCAAGAGACACTGATTCAATCTCTGAATCAGGTAGATTCCCTGGAGGAGAGTATGGCAACCCACTCCAGTGCTCTTGCCTGGAAAATTCCATAAACAAAGGAGCCTGGTGGGCTACAGTCCAGGGGGTTGCAAAGAATCACACACAACTGAGTATACAGGCAGGTAGACAGACAGAATTACCACAAAGTAACACTGCAGGCTTCTTGTCAGAACAATATAAGACAGAAGACAAGGAAGCAACATATTTAGAGCACTGGTACTGAAAGAAAACAACCGTCCACACAGAATTCCACATCCAGCAAAAACATCTATTAAAACTGAAGGTGGAATACTTTTGTAGCAATCGAAAGGTGAAAGTTTGATTGCCATCAAAGCTGCATTAGAAGAAATGTTAAAGGAAATTCTTCAAGCAGAAGGGGCAAAACTTGAATGCATACAGTGAAAATAAATGATAAAATGATTTTAAAAGTGGGTAAATAAAACATATACTTTCCCATTTTGAAGTTTTAAAAATATAATAGACTATTTAAAAATGATGCATTTTGAGATTTATAACATACACAGAAGTGAAGTATGCACTGAGATAACAATAATAGGAGAAGGGAAAAGGAAGTATACATCTCTATGTTTCTTACACTATACACTATTTATTGGAATAAGCTCGATATACTTATTGTAAATCCCATGCTGCTGCTGCTGCTAAGTCACTTCAGTCATGTCCAACTCTGTGCGACCCCATAGACCGCAGCCCACCAGGCTCCTCTGTCCCTGGGATTCTCCAGGCAAGAATACTGGAGTGGGTTGCCATTGCCTTCTCCAATGAACGCATGCATGTTAAGTTGCTTCAGTCATGTCCGACTCTGTGCGACTCCATGGACAGCAGCCCTTTAGGCTCCTCCATCCACAGGACTCTCCAGGCAAGACCACCAGAGTGGGTTGCCATTTCCTGCTTTGGTAAATCCCATAGCATCCACTAAAACAATAAAACAAAAAGGTAAGTAAGCTAACAGTATGAAATAGCATGAAAGGCTTTAAAAAAAAAAAAAGAAGGCAGGTAAAGCAGAAAAAGGGGGCAAACAACAAATGCAAAAAATAGAAACTGAATAGCAAGATATAAATATCTTTATAATTTATATATATAAAGTTTTTAAAAACATGTGATTTATATATATAATGTATATAAGATATAAGTATCAATAATGACTGTTTGGTGGCTCGATGCCAAAGAATCCGCCTGCAATGCAGGAGGCATGGGTTCAATCCCTGGATCAGGAAGGTCCACTGGAGAAGGAAATGGCAACCCATTCCAGTATTCTTGCCTGGAGAATCCATGGACACAGTAGCCTAGTGGGCTATAGAACATGGGGTCGCAAAGATTGGACACGACTTAGCGACTAACACGTTCACTTTCATTTCAATAGTTGCATGTAAATGGTGCTAAATAGTCCAATTAAAAGACAAAGACTGTCACATTGCAGAAAAAACAAGATCCTACTATATGACTGCTATGGGAAACCTACTTTAAGTATAAAGACACAGACAGGTTTAAGGCAAAAGGATGAAGGAAAATAAAACATGAAAATCCTAAGATAAAACAGAACTGATTATACTAACATCAGACAAGGCAGACTTCAAAACAAGAAGTATTAGAGAGAAAAACAGGATCACTGCATCATAAAAAAAGACAATCAAATCCTTCAGAAAACATAATTGTATGCACTGATGACAAAGCTTCAAAGGGCATAAAACGAAAACTAAAAGAACTAAAAACAGAAATTTAAAAAACACACTATTACAGTTAGAAATTTCAAACAAAGACTATGTGGCTCCAGAGACTACTTTTTTTTTAATGTAATAACTAAACAGTCAATTTGAAATATGAACAACTACAAAAAATTCTTCACAACCTTTTAAGCTTATAAAGACATCATTAAAATATAAAAACGTGACGGCAACAAACATCAAATTCAGGATACCATTCACAGCTGAGGTGGAAGAGAATTACTGGAAAGAGGTACAAAAGGAGGTGCTACTTTACTTAAAATTTTCTATTTATTTAAACAATCTGAAGTAAATTTGGTAAAAATAAATAAATTTTGAAAATTTTGAGTATTGAGTATTTATTCTATAATTAAAATATTTCCTGAAAAAAAAGAAATCTCTCAACATATTTAATGTAGGTAGCATAAAAATGTCAAAGATGGATATAAACATCTTACTAAAGAAACCTACAGCTTGCATCACTTGTAAACATAAATGCAAAAATCCCAATTAAAATACTTGCAAATCAAACTAATCAGCATATTTAGAAACAAGGTATCTTGGCAAAGGATATTTGTACATCAATATTCATAGCAACACTATTCACAATCACCAAAAAGTAGCAATAAGCTGAATGCTATAAATAGAATGGAATACTATTCAGCCAAAAAAAGAAGTGACATATTAACATGTCACAACATAAATGAACCTCAAAACTATCATGCTAATTGAAAGACACCAGATGCAAAAGGTCATATATTTCATGATTCCATTTATATGAAACATCCAGAACAGGTAAATCCACTGAGACAGAAAACCACCTTATGGCTGCCAGGGGCTGGAGGGAGGGCAATTGATGGGGAGTGACTGTTTGATGTATGTGGTATATACCCTTTGGGGATAATGAAATCATTCTGGAACCAGATGTGGGTGATAGTTACTCAACATGGTAAATCCACTAGATGCCACTCAACTGTACACTTCCAGATGGTTTATTTTACGTTAATTTCACCTCAATGTAAAAAAAAGGGATTGGGTCTGATGAGCACTTGAAAATATTCCCTGCTTTTTTGACACTTCCTAATATAGCAATAAAATTTGTACCTGATAAATCTAAGATATTGTCCAATGACAAAAGAACTTCTTTTGTCTGTATTGTAGTAAATTCATAGAAATAAAAATCACATTTGACATTTTTTTAAAGACATGTAGAAGGAAATGGCAACCCACTCCAGTATTCTTGCCTAGAGAATCCCATGGACAGAGGAGCTTGGTGGGCTACAGTCCACGGGTCGCAAAGAGTCGGACACAACAGCGATTTCACTTTCAATATAAAAATAACGATTAATATCAATTTTGTGTTAGTTATAAATTTCAGTAACATAAACTGATGTGGAGGTAACAGATTAAGAGTTACTATCATGGTAGTCTCAAGTGACAATCCCACAGGATAAGCTGGTTGAGCACACATGCTTTGAAGTCAAAAGTTGCTTCAAGTCTTAACTCAAACACCTTACGGCAGACTTGAATGAGTTACTTAATCTCTCCAGGCCTTGGTTTTGTAAAATGGAGATAATAATAGTGCATACCTCTTATGTTTATCCTTAGGAATAAATTAAATAATACATGAAAACAAAAAATATCGTATATATAATAATACTATTACTGTTAACATTGAAATAAAAAAAAAACAAAATAAATTTCAGATATGAAATAAATATAAAATTATAAGAAATAATTTAACTGAATTGCTGAGCATTGAAGAGGACATGACTATATGACTAGAAACTCTGAAAGAATCTATTACAAAAGTATTAGAAATCATATTATTTAGACATAAAATTCACAAAAACAAATTTAGAAAATGAGAAAAGGAAAAAAAACACAAAAAAGCAACAAAAATATAAACTACCAAAACAGTGCCTTAACAAATGTGAGAAAAACTTAAAAACTGAGATATTAAAATTGCCTTGAATCAGAAATTTTGATTGTAGGACTAAAAAGAAAAGCAAAGATAATTTTGTAAAGAAATACGATTAGTGTTTTGCCCAAGTGTTTATTTGTTGCTCAGTTGCATCCGACTCTTGGTGACCCCGTGGACTGTACCCCACCAGGCTCCTCTGTCCTTGGGATTTTTCAAGCAAGAATCCTGGAGTGGGTTGCCATTTCCTTCTCCAGGGAATCTCCCCCACCCAGGGATCAAACTTGGGTTTCCAGCACTACAGGTGGATTCTTTACCAACTGAGCCATCAGGGAAGCCCCTTTTACGTAAGAGCAGTATTAATTCCATTTTCTCTCTCCAACTGAGTCAGAAACTATAACAACTAGCATTGTTCTTCACTTTACACAAGGTCTGGCACAGTGTGGAACAAATGCTTTAAAACTTGAGAACTTATAAAGCTGTGAGCAGTCCAGTTTCACAGTCCTAGATACATTTTTCATGTGTTTCTCAGAGCAGTTTCTACCTGTGGTGTCAAACTTAGAACCCAAAACGCCAGAGCTGGAAGGAACCTGAAAGATGAATAAAGTCTGAAGGGAGCCCACATGTCACAGACACTGAAACCATAGCTTTGTGCCCCAAAGTGTGCTGGGTAGTATTAAAAACAAACAGACAGTAGTCTTTTTCCCTAACCTGCTTCCAGCAGAGGAACCAGCAACAGAAGCAGTAGTGTTCCGCTGGCTGTTAGGCAGGCCCAGTAGTTTTTCAGTCATCTTTAAAAAGTGATGGGAAGAGCAACGTCCCCCTACCCTTCCTCATGCGATCCAGCTGTCCCCAAACGACGCTGGCTGCCAAGATAGAGGCTGAGAGTGTGTTTCTCCCACATACCCATTTATGGTTTCATCAGCACTCATTCAAGGTGCACTGCCTTTAAATAACTTACTATGAAGTTCAAGTTTCAGAAAGAAGGAAAGAAAAGACATTTTTATGGCCCTAAGCAAATACCTGTCCACACAGGTTATTTTCTTGAGAAACTGCCTTGATTTGCATTGACTTTCTCTTGCTTCCCGCAGGCAAAACCCTGCTGGCATTGGCCTGCAGAATCCTGCTCACAGGCACAAGAATGTGCCAGAGCTGCTTTGCACTCGTTCTTAACCACATTTGACTTTGTTATTTTTTTTTTTAATTAAACAGTTTATGGGATTGTTCTGGATGGCTGACCCCTGTATTCAGTAAACTGTCACTTCTAAAAAATATGATTAAAAAAAAAAAAGAAGAACCTGAAAGGCAGCCACATAAGTATAAATATCAAAAACATTTGTAGTACCATATGCAAATCTTATTACAAACAGACTTTGATATCCCATGTCCAAGATGGTCCCCAATGATTTCCATCTGCTGGTAATCATGCCCTTGAGTAGTCTTCCTCCTCAGTGAATATGGCAGACTTGTATCACTGATAAGCTACAGTGGAAATGACAGTATGTGGCTATGTCATAAAAGATACTGCAAGTCCAACCTTGTTCCCTCTTAGAATACTTGCTCTAGGGGAAGCCAGATGCCATGTCACGAGGACACTCAAGCAGTGTCCTCTGGTGAGGTCCACACGGTAAGGAACTGAGGTCTCCTGGCAACAGCCTGCACCAAACTGCCAGTCTTGTGTCTGAGGCATCCTGGAACCAGATCCTTTAGTCCCCAACAATCAAGTCTTCAAATGGCAGCCCCCAACAAGGTCTTGGGGCTTTCCAGGTGGCGCTAGTGGTAAGAACATGCCTGCCACCACAGGAGACATAAGAGACGCAGGTTCAATCCCTGGGTCGGGAAGAACCCCTGCAGAAGGGCATGGCAACCCACTCCAGTATTCTTGCCTGGAGAATCCCATGGACAGAGAAGCCTGGCGGGTTACAGTCCATAGTGTCGCAAAGAATCGGACACGACTGAAGTGACTTATCGCGCGCGCGCACACACACACACACACACACACACACACACATGCACACACACACATGCACACACACACACACACACACACACACAGAGTAAGATCTCGACCACAATCCCATGACCTCGAGTCAGAGTCATCTAGCTAAGCTGCTCCTGACCCACAGAAACCATGTGAAACAATGCATATTCATTGCTTTAAATTGCTAAGTTTTGAGGTGATTTGTTACAAAGAAATAACTTTAAAAGGCACTAAAGGTTAAATTCTAACTCTTCAGATATTTCATGGCAGTTCCTAGAGAACCCAAGACTTCAAGAGCTCAAAGCAATTACCATTCCTATTTAAGTAACAATATGTTTTCTTTCCTATTATCTATAATTACATAATTTTTCTTAGCTCTTTTAAAAGATATATATTGCTTAAGAAAGTCCAATAAAAAGGTAAGTATTTTGTGCTAGGTCTTCACAAAAAGTATGTGCATTAGCAATATATACTGGGTGATAACTTAATACGCCTTTCTTTGTCCCACATAATTATCCTGTACATCATGAAATATTATCATCTGACATTTCATTACCTATGTCAGCAACTTTAAAAGACACATGCTAAGCACCATTGCTATAGTATCTGAAAACTACACAGTTACAGAGAGTTAGAGAGCTTACTTGAAGCAGGATACACCAAGAACATGATTCTTTGTCCTATTACTAGGCAAAGCCAAGGAAGGAAATTCTGTAAGTCCCCTAAGAAACATAAATCTATAAGTAATACCCAAACTGTTTTTATTTTAGGCAATGTATACATCTTCCTTAGTTCAGATGAAGAATGACTAATATCATCCATAAGGAGAATCAATAATCCAACTTCTGTATATATTCCCCATACCAAATTCAAACTCCTCCAAACTTTTCTCACATGGATCTAGGAGTGGAAATGATTCAGCAGAGTCCATAAGTATATTCTTAAAGCCTTCTAATATCACATATGATTTAATAACATAAATTCTTCAATAATAAAATTCAGGTCTCCAAGTGTAAGCATATTTTTATTTACAACATTTGACAAATATGTATTTATAATTAACTCTTAAATATGAGGAACTATGTGATATAAGGGATAAAAGACAAAATATAAATAATCTTGCCTCCAGGTCATTTAGCATTCATTTGATCCATCCTACTAAAAACAGAAAGACAAGTAAGACTTGATTCCAATCACTTAGGTATTCACAGCCTAGACAGACAAATGTATTGGTATCTATGTAAATAACAATAAAACATGCCATAAGAGAGGTAGAAAGTAAATTTGTACCATGGAGTTAGGGCAAGGAGGGGACAGATTAAGTATTTTTAGAACAGAAGGCATTGTTTCCTTAAAATAGGCATGAGAGAAAGGTAGGATCTAAATGTGTCTGGGGAATACAAAGGGCATTTATTGTGGAAAAATACTCTTTGGGCAGGTTCTTAGGTCCTTTCTCCTCCGCCAAGGGGCAGGCACACACATGCCACTTACTCAAGATAAGCAGGGTGAGGATAGAGGCTATATTCACACTGGCTCCTTCACTTCCTACCCCCCCATGTCTATTTTCAAGGGATGGGAATAAGTCTTTTGGCTGTGTGCTCACCTGATTCTCTAAAATGGCCTTCCTGATGGCCAGATTTCAATTCAAAAGCGAAATCATTCTATTCATCTGGTTTATATGAAGTTGTTAGAACTTGTACCACATTATCTACGTTCTTACTTTCCCTCCTCCCACTTTGCAAATTTTAGGAGCAAAGAAGTTCATCTGTTGGGGAACACAAGGAGCTTAATCAAGTCATCAAGCGATTCAATCAACATTCTCAGTCAGAAGCATTAAAAACAGGCCTTGTCATACAAGAGGCACTGGAAGACGGGCAAGACTCACAGAATCAGTGGGAGAAGGACTGAAGGAGTCACAGGATCAAGAAGCAAGAAATACCATAACAGTGTTTTAGCAAGAATAGACTCGCCAGGCCTCCTCATGACACAATGGCTCAGAATGAACCTTTACCACTTGTGCCACCACTTGGCACAAGTAATGACGGGCCAATTCCAAGTCCAGAGCTCAGGAGGTCCTGCATTTCACTGTCTTGAGCTTCTGCTATCACTGTGAGAAAGGCATGCCTGGTCAAACCAATGGGTTTGGGGTGAAAACATGCATGGATGTGCCTGCTCTACATGTTAGTCCCAAAAGGGAAATCCAGGGGCAGAGCTGCTCCAGTTAAAGCCTCCCATTGACCCACTGATACATGAACAACTGGACTCGCAGACCCATATGCAAGTTTAGCTCAGATCAAATAACTCCAGCCAAGAGATGTGAGAGCTATAATAATACTGTCATAAGCCACTCGATTCAGAGAGCTGCTGTTACACAGCATTAGCTGACTGATGTATCTGGTGACTGACATTAGAGTGCAAGAGAAAAGTATGAGGCTAGTAAGGTTAAATCATGAAGCACCCTCTAGGTTATTTACATTTTGGAGTTGGACTCTATCCTGTGATCAGTAGGAATCCAGCCACATGTTTGTGAGAAATAACACAGTAACAAGTATCTGGTAAATAAACTTCAGTGAGGGTAAGAACTGGCAGTTGGTCCTGAAGATGTTGAAAGAATTCATGTGAAAGCTGATGAGGGCCTAACTTAAGATACAGTCAGTGGAAATAAGAAGATTTCAAAGAATATTCTCTTTAAATTCTCATTCTTGGGACTCTCCTGGTGATCCAGTGGTTAAGAATCTGTCTTCCAATGCAGGAGATGCAGATGCAATCCCTGGTTGGGAAACTAAGATCCCACATGCTGCAAGGTAACTAAACCCAACTAGAGAGGCCACATGCTACAACTACTGAGCCTACACACTCTACAGAGTCACGCTCCGCAACAAGAGAAACCCAAGTGCTGCAACCAGAGAAGCCCCCGAGTGCCCCAGCTAGAGAGGGCCAGTGTGCCACAATGAAGACTCAACACCAAAAATTGAAAAACAAAATCTCATTCTCCATTCCTTAAGGATATCTTCACAGATCAAAGGAAAATATTAATAAAAAATAACCCTCAAGTGTTTGAAATATAGGGAGGCTACCTTGAGTCTAAATGGAATTCAGATATGTTTGGACATGCCTGGCAAAGTCTTACGAACAAACTTCCCAAAATCTTATCTGCATGAATATGGAGTCACTTGAAGGAAAAAAATTAAAAACCCAGAGAATGAAAAAGCTAAGGCATGATCAGCAGAATCCCACAAGAAAGCCTTTGTCTTCTGAGAGGAGTGACACGTCTGTCTCTCAAATCTGTCTCCTGGTTCAATCCAACAGAACTCATGTCTGATTCATAGTAGGTATATGATTGGGGAGAATGGGTGTTATAAGTAAAGAGTAAAAGAATTAATTAACTTAACACGTCTAACGGAGAAGGCAATGGCACCCCACTCCAGTATTCTTGCCTGGAAAGTCCCATGGATGGAGGAGCCTGGTGGGCTGCAGTCCATGACGGGTGGGCTGCCATCTATGGGGTCGCACAGAGTCGGACACGACTGAAGCGACTTAGCAGCAGTAGCAGCAGCAACACGTGTTGCTGAAAAAGAGTTGAAAAAGAGTCCTTCTCCCCAACCTAATCCCCCTGCTCTAACCAGGGCTAACATGTCTGGTGGACTCAGCAGATACAGTGCCCGGGGCCTGTGATCTTTTGAAGACCTACAAAAATGCTTTCATTTTCATTTCTTTTACAATCAGATGAAAATGATACTTCTAAGGATGAACATGTAATAATGAATTCAGCCTGAATTCTATTTCTTTTTCATACCAACAGAGTCAAATAATCTTCAAATATTTTTTACAATACAAGGAACTCCAAAGGCAAAAGTGCCTTGGGCCCACAAAGGTCATAAATGCAGTCTGGGGCCAGCACAGTATAACTTGAGAGCTCTGCGAGCCCTGAGCTGCGGCGAATGCCACCAGGATGGGAGCTGGGTAACGCCCCCCTCCACCTACTCCCTCAGAGGACATGAGCAGAAAATGACAAGGCTGGAGGCAGAGAGGGGTTTTAGCAGATCGAGATCAAATGAGTTTGGGGGTATCTTTCTTTATTTCCCCTCCCTCCTCTCCTAAGGGAACCTCTGCCCAGATAAGGCATCCCACAGGCCATATGACAAGACAGCAACTGCCTGAGAGGAGCAGGAAAACTGCTAGGCGTGGTGACAGACACTGGAAAATTTAGACATATAGAAATAAACTTTAAATCAACTTTCAATTTTTTACAAAGCAGGATCTTGGGCTTCCCTGGTAGCTCAGTGGTAAAGAATCCTTCTGCCACTGCAGGAGACATGGGTTCAATCCCTGATCCGGGAAGATCCCACATGCCGTGGAGCAACTAAGCCCATGAGCCTAATGCTCTAGAGCCTGGGAGCCTCACGTGCTGCAGCTACTGAAGCCCGCACGCCCTGGAGCCTGTGCTCCACAGCAAGAGAAACCACTGCAATGAGAAGCCTGTGCCTATTAACAAAGACCCAGCAAGCCAAATATTTAAAAAAGAAAAAAAAAAAAAAAGCAGGATATTTTTTCTGTCAAATTCATGCTTGAAGGTCCAGCAAACAAGTAGATCAAAAGGGAATGCCAGGGGCTTCCCTGATGGCTCAGTGGTAAAGAATCCACCTAGCAATACAGGAGACATAAGTTTGATCCCTGGTCTGGGAAGATTCTACATGCCATGGGGCAACTAAGCCCGTGTGCCACAACTATTGAGCCTGTGCTCTGGAGCAACAGGAGAGCAGCCTCTGCTCGCTTGCAACTAGAGAAAGCCTGTGCAAAGCAACAAAGACCCAGTGCAGACAAAAATAAATAAAGTTAAAAAAAAAAAAAGGAATGTTGCACTTGGGTAAGGACTGACAGAGAGTGCTGGGAGGCCTCCACTCATTCCTCCGCCCACCTCCATATGATCCCAGGAATATAAGCAGAAATATAATATAGATGGGCTAATCGAAAAACATATTTAAATTTATAACTTGTTTCATTTGTAAACTGCTTTGTAATTACATATTCAATTGGCTCCAACAGATTTAACTATATATGCTGGGAGTAGAAGGAGAAAAAGAATCATCTATTTAAATCAAGGCTCTTGTATGTGCTTAAGATGACAAGCTTGACTTGGCTGCTGCCTCAGTTCCCGATGCAGCCTCAGAGTATGAACATCTCACCTAAGGAGTGTGATTTCAGTTTTAAACAGAGGTACAGCCCCAAAACATTAACCAGCCATGTCATCTTGGGCTCAGCCTAGCTCCCCTGGGCTCACTTGGAGACTGTGTAGCTGTCTTGCGGTGTGTGCTGTGTGCTTAGCCATTCAGTCATGTCTGACTCTTTTTGACTCCATGGACTCTAGCTCACCAGGATCCTCTGTCTATGGAATTCTCCGGGCAAGAATACTGGGATGGGTTGCCATTTCCTTCTCCAGGGGATTTTCCCAACCCAAGGATCAAACCTGCGTCTCTTTCATCTCCTGCATCTGCAGGCAGATTTTTTACCACTGCACCACCTGGGAAGCCTGTGTAGCTGTTTTATCTGGCCTCTTGTCCTTTAAGATGCTCAGGAGTAGTTAGGACTGTTCATCATTTTCGATTTAAGTGCTGATTTGGGAACCTGACTCCTCACAGAATAAATCTCTGCATTAAATTTCATAAGGGAAATTCTGTGACTTTTGAAACAGTCAATGGTAGAACAAATGACATTTTTCTCAAAATTTTATCTATGTTAATATCACTAATATCATGTCTGAAGCAACTAGCATAGCTAACAAAGCAAAAAGGTTTCAACTTGATAACATGAATAAGAGAATTGATGATTAAGAGTAACCCTTGATTAAGTAAGTAAGTAAGTAAGTAAAGTCACTCAGTCGTGTCCGACTCTTTGTGACCCCATGGACTGCAGCCCACCAGGCTCCTCAGTCCTGAGATTCTCCAAGCAAGAATACTGGAGTGGGTTGCCATTTCCTTCTCCAGGGGATCTTCCCGACCCAGGGATCGAACCCGGGTCTCCCGCATTGGAGGCAGACGCTTTCTTGGTAATTAATCATCATATAATTTATATTTCAAAGAAAAATAAACTCTATGTCACCCAATGATTACAGCTTTGTAAGACCAAGATCCAAATTTTAGAGTGGAAGCATAGATATATTCTCAAAAATGTCATGAGTTTCCGTAATCATTTACCTTCATATACATTTCTAAAGTGAAGGCAAAAGAAAGACTTTTTCAGACAACTTATTTATCCAGGGCTTTTCTAAAAACAGAAAGCCAAGACTAGTCCAACCAAGAATACCTCCAACTGCAAGCCTCACCAACTCACACTTTTAAGTAACAATGGTCAAGGTCCCCTCCATCTCTCTTTTGTTCAAAAGAGGAAAACGTGATCACATAAAATGACAGTCTTCCATAATATAATATAAATCAAGACTTGGCAAAAGATGGCCTACCAAATCTGGCCAGTCACAGGTTTTTGTTTGGTCCATGAGCTAAGAATGGTTTTTACATTTTTTAATGATTTTTTAAAAAGAAAAAGAAAAAGAACATTTTGTGACATGTAAAAAATCATGTGAAATTCAAATTTCAATGTCCATTAAAAAAATTTTAATTTCATTGATATTTTTGGAAATTCATATTCTCTTATTATATAAGTACCTACACATTGTTCTTGATTTCACCTTTTGGCCCACAAAGCTTAAACTATTTACTATCTACTATTTACTTTACAGAGAAGTTTGGTGACCCCTGATGTAAGTGACTGATAAGTATCAAGAAATCACCACTTTGTGGGGAAAAATGTATTTCTAAAGGGGACCAAAGGGATGAATTTTCTACTCTGGAATTTCTGACAAAACAAATACTTTTAAGAGTTGGTATATATCAACAAAAGAAATCAAACTTATCTCCTTATGTAGAGTTACATGGCTTGAACTGATGTTATCACCTCATACATACCATATTGTCTGTAAAACAAGATAAATTGGTGTCTCCTCTCAAAATTACTTTCACTGGGAGTTTAAGTTAACAAATTTAAACAACCACTCTACTTTGACCTTCTGCTTTAAACTTTATTAATCAAAATAGTATTTTATAAAATTGATACCTGTGAAAAAATTTACATAACAATAAGCAATGTATGAAATAAATTTCAATTCGTGAAGCACACCAATACAGTATGCCTTGTTTTATTGCACTTTGCTTTACTGTCCTTTGTAGATAATGCGTTTTATACAAACTGAAGGTTTGTGACAACCCTGCATCCAGCAAGTCTATTGGTGTCATTTTTCCAACAGCATTGGCTTACTTGGTGTCTCTGTGTCATATTTTGGTAATTATTGCAATATTTCCACCTTTTTTCATTATTATATTTGTTATGGGTGATCTGTGAAATGGGATCTCTGATGTTACTATTGCAAAAAGATTACAGTTCCCTGAAGCCTCAGATGATTTTTAGCATTAAAGTATTTTTTAATTAAGGTATGTACATTTTTCAGACATAATACCACTGCACACTTAATGGACTCCATTATAGTGTAAACATAACTTTTATACACAATGGGAAACTCAAAAATTCGTGTGACTCACTTTATTGCAATGGTCTGGAATGAACCCACAATATCACTGAGGTATGACTGTAAATGTGTTATTTTTCTTTAGATTGTTTTAAATCATTCATACTGGTATAGTTTCCCAAACACATTGGGTCCTTTCTTGGCTTAGTACCCATACTTACATTTGTCTCCTGTCAGGAATTTTCTTTCTGAATACACTGTTTCAGGGATTCTCTCCAGGTGGTATAGGTAGATAAATAAGGCGTTCAGGAGGTTTGGGGGAGGAGGAGGGTTTTTTTGTTTTGTTTTGTTTTTTGTTTTTCTTCTTTTTTTAAGTGGAAAGTTTCCAAGCCTTCTAAACCTTTTGAAAATGATTTTTTATTGAAGTGTCTGTCCTCCTTGAATGCTCATTCAGAATTATTGCTCGCATAACACATTACTTGAACTTCTATTTTGTATTTATGCCATTCTATCTGATTAGAATGTGACTTTAGAATCATCCATCTCTAGTTCTTTACAGGTTTCAAGAACTTCGTTGTGTGGGACTTCCCTGGTGGTCCAGTGGCTAAGACTCCATGCTCCCAAAGCATGGGGCCTGGATTCAATCCCTGGTCAGGAAACTAGACCCCACAGCTAAAGATCATACATGCAGCAACAAAGATTCAAGATTCCTCCTGCTGCAACTAAGACCCAACAAAGCCAAATAAACAAATATTTTTTTAAAAAGGAGAAGCAGCTAGTTGTTTTCCAGAATGGCAATGTACAAATGACAGAAAGGAAGAACCATCTTTGACATTTCTCCTCTCCCTCATCTCCAAAATCCAGCTCAATACCAAATCCTTAAGTTGCTGCCTAAATATTTCTGGAATTTCCACATTGGCCTCTTAGCTGTTATAACCTACAACCAACTTAACCACCACCTACCAAAGCTATTTCATTCTCCCACTAGACAGGGTAATCCTCTTAAGTCAAACCCATCCGTGTTCACACATTAGCATCCTTGACTTCATCTACCCACATCACAAGGGATCATAGCACCATGTGGCTTGCAAAATTGTGTGGGAATTTGAAGCCTGTCCCTTCCAGGAGATCATAAGGGAATGATGTGTATATAGTTCAGTTCAGTCGCGCAGTCGTGTCCGACTCTTTGCGACCCCATGAATCGCAGCACGCCAGGCCTCCCTGTCCATCACCAACTCCCGGAGTTCACTCAGACTCACGTCCATTGAGTCCATGATGCCATCCAGCCATCTCATCCTCGGTCATCCCCTTCTCCTCCTGCCCCCAATCCCTCCCAGCATCAGAATCTTTTCCAATGAGTCAACTCTTCGCATGAGGTGGCCAAAGTACTGGAGCTTCAGTTTTAGCATCATTCCTTCCAAAGAAATCCCAGGGTTGATCTCCCTCAGAATGGACTGGTTGGATCTCCTTGCAGTCCAAGGACTCTCAAGAGTCTTCTCCAACACCACAGTTCAAAAGCATCAATTCTTCGGCACTCAGCCTTCTTCACAGTCCAACTCTCACATCCATACATGA